>JAVVLW010003753.1:0-25000 GCA_034401795.1 Chaetoderma sp. LZ-2023a
CTAACTGGTTTTCACTAAATAAATTATCACTAAATGTGGATAAAACAAACTATATGTTATTTTCAAAATCTAGAGAATTAATAAATAAAGAGGTTCCAAAATTGTACATTAGCAATAAGGAAATTGAAGAGGCCCCTTATGCAAAGTTCCTAGAAGTATATTTAGATAAAAACTTGACCTGGGCCAAACAAATCGAAACAGTTACTGCAAAAGTAGCAAGAGGAATAGGTTTCATCCAAAGACTAAAACCATATATGACACAGGCCACGGTTAAAACACTGTACAGCACATTGATCCTCCCGCACCTCACTTACTGCAACGCTGTTTGGAGTAACACCTACAAAAACAGAATATCCAAAATTCAAAGTCTCCAAAAAAAAAGCATCAAACTATTTTCTAGGCCAGCAGAGGGCCAAAACATGTTCAAAGCAGAAAAACTGCTTAAGCTCACCGACATAGGAAAATCTCAAATGCTAACTATTGTCAAAAACTTCCACCAAGACAATTTACCCAAATCTATAGCCCCCTTCTTTATAAACAATATTAACATCCACCAACATAACACTAGACACAAACTACATGAGCAATACACACGGACATACATAGGAAAACACCGAATATCATTTGCAGCCACTAAACTATGGAACAACATAAAACAGGAAACACGTGAGAAAATTCTATCAACAAAATTCTGCAAGAAAACAATAAAAAACCACTTGATTAACACATACTAGTGTTATCGAACTCATGCAGTACAGCTCAAAAATGGCCCGACTGGTCTACAAAACAAGGTAAAGAATGCTACTACTACTACTACTACTACTACTACTACTACTACTACTACTACTACTACTACTACTACTACTACTAGAATTATGACTAGATGACTCCACTTGCTATTATATCCAATAATAATTTCAATTACCATAGTAACAAACTACAGGACGAGCAGGAGAATGAGCACCTATCCCCTCCATCCCCCTTCCCTTGTCCAAGGATGCTCCCCATTAGCCAGCATCCTGTAAACAGTATATCATCATTATAAGTAAAAGTACCCTCCCCCAAAAATATATAAATGTTTATTGTTGTATCTATAATCATAGACATCCATGTATATTATTGAACTTGACTATGTTCTGTGCTTGTCTGGTACGTAACTGTCTTGTCCTTATTTACTACCCATCTGTATCGCTAAATAATAATAATAATAATAATAACCCAAGTGACTAACTCTTACACACACCCTGTTACAGTATTATATGTTGGTTCGCGGACTGAGAGAGGCCCACTCCAGGAGTTTTGAACCGGTGGTGAACTCTGGGGGTGGGGGGGGGGGGGTTGGGAGGGTGCTGGGGGTATGGGAAGGGGTGGTCTCCTCTTGACCCGCGAATCGACATATTTTTCTCTTTGAAGTTTAAACTGTTTATGTGGATCAAGGGCCAAAGGGTTAATAAGGAAGTAGTAAATGTAATGTCTGAATTTATAATTGTGTGTGTAAGTACTGTCTTGTCTAATTTATATATACCTGTATATATGTGTGTAAGGTGTCCGCCATAACAATAGGCAGTGCCTTGGGCCGACAACCTGGTATGATTTGTGAATTCGTTTACCTTGGAATTATTGAATAAATAATCTTGAATCTTGAATCTTGAATCTTGAATCTTGAATCTTGAATCTTGAATCTTGAATCTTGTACCAATCCAATGACGTTATACAATTTGTAGTGACGTATTGCGGCGCTCCTCGCAATTGGGGGAAATACAAGCATCAACGTTCATCGTAACAATGGTGTCATATAGAAATATCGTCCACTAGCATTTTCAAATCATGTTTATCAATAAATAAGCTACAAAAACCCCGGGAATTAATACGCTACAAAAAACGGGAATTAATAGTAAATATGTGAATGCACATTCTATTCACGCGGTGGGTGGGCGGAAGACATGGTACCGAGTCTCAGTGGTACCGTGCTTTGTGTCACGCAGTTCCTCTGAATGTGGACAGCCTGGCCACAGTGGAACATGTCACAATCCTCGCTGTCTGATATTGGGGAAGATTCACCTGATATGCCCTATTTGGTTGCATCCATACTATCTTGATGGTGCGTTCATCATTGCTGCTGTGGATCATTGCGACTGTGCGTTTCTATTGGGTGTATTGTTCATGTTCATCTCGAGTTGTCACATTGTTTCATGCATTTTAGCTATTTTGTCTTTCAGAGCCTCGATTTCAGCCCTCTACATTGGCCACACATTAAATGCGTCAATCTGTCTGAGCTCTCCTTCCTTCTCTATGTATTGCATAGCATTTCCTAATGTCTCATGCTACTGCCTCGTGAGTCAATATGCTATGGCTTCGTCTGTTAGTTCACACACACACACACACGCACGTACGCACGCATTCACGCACGCACGCACGCGCGAACGTACATATATAACAAATAAGGCGTGAAGATATTAATCCCGTCAATAGATTTATTTGTTGTATTCTATTAAGTTCCTCATTCAATTTGTCTTGTTCACTCGCCGGTACAAAATATCTAACTATACGATCTTTGATTTGTTGTCATGTAACTGTCTTTCGATCCCTGTTCTTAATAAAAGGTGCGATTTCATTATGCAATTGTCCCTCCGTCAATCAAAATACTAACTGGGCTGAGTTACTGCCATTTAGCTTCATAGTTCTCAACGGATCTTCGTGCAATTTGATGTACTCGCACACTTGTTTGGGAACAAGCCCATCGCATGGTCGAATGCATCTGATGAGTTCTCGTAGATGTTCTCTGTAATTTTTATGGGATCACGCTATTTTGCGTTGTTCTCGTGTACCGTCTCTTAATTCGGAAATTACATTCACCAATTTGTTGAATAGTCTACTTGCCTCGATTGTTTAATTTGTCATTTTGCTACTTCTTTCAAGACTGTATTGTTGTTTCCATGCCCACATTTGTCTAAATAGTTATTTCAAGTTTATTTAAAATTGACTGCTACACTGAGTGTTTATGATTTAATGAGAGACTGAGCTGTATTGTACTCCCCACACGTGCATGTGTGCTCCACTTGTATTATTCTGAATAGATCCTTCACAGATTCAATTTTCTTCAATCACCCTAACTTCATGCTCGATCAATGGGGATTTTTGTATGTCATGATCACGCTCGCATGTCCGGCACAGATTGTAAGGTTAGACATATCTATTGCGGTCTTGGAGCCCGTTAGTAAAGTCTTCAATCTTCTTGATCTGACTTGGTGCTCGGACAAGGACTGGAGATTTCCTTCAGCTCTGGGACAAAGTTTAAATTAAAACTAACGACAAATGCAATGTCTTATATAAACGTAGGCGAATTACTAATGAACAATATAATTGAAATTAAACTGCAGAATTAACCACTCTGAATCAAATTATACATCAGCACACGATACACCTTGCCACACGGCTATCCTATCTTAGTATAATCCAATGTTTAGTCATCAGTAACAGCACACCATACACCTTGCCACACGGCTATGCTATCTTAGCATAATCCAATGTGTATTCATCAGTAGCCTACGTTTGATTCCCAACTGATTAATTGACTGTTACATAACTTCTCCAAACTATTACATAACTTTACATTATTTACATATTTATCAAACCCCCAACTGTTACATAACTTCTACCAACCAAGTACCTTTCATAACTTCCAATTACTAAACATAAACAACCTTTTTCGAATGTGTATTTTACAGAACTAGTACATAACTGAATTCGAGTTCATACATTACATTACTGTAGTTATTACGCACCTGAATTCGAGTTCACACATTACATTACTGTAGTTATTACATAACTGAATTCGAGTTCACACATTACATTACTGTAGTACATTACTGTAGTTATTACATAACTGAATTCGAGCACGCGCATTACATTACTGTGGTTATTACATACCTGAATTCGACCACGCGCATTACATTACTGTAGTTATTACATAACTGAATTCGAGCACGCGCATTAAATTACTGTAGTTATTTCATAACTGAATTCGAGGATGCACATTACATGAGTATTCTTACTTAGACCTAATCACGCTCTTCTTTTCATTCAGAAGGTTCTAGAAATTTTAGGCGATGCCATCTCTCCTAGATGCGTGCTCATGGCTGGCCTGGTTTGATGTACCTTGATGATTGCATCATACCCAACCAGAAATTAGCAAATATGGAGATTATGTCAATGCGTCGCGTGTGCTTGCATCAATTCTTGCACATGCAGTCGTTAGGCGTCGTGGACTCGTCAAGATTCCACGTCGGGGTGATCGTATCTCATCAGAATTACTTGTCTGAAGTTGTATGCCCTATGTTAGCTATCGGATGTTACCAAATAAGGAAATTACGTCAATCTGTCTCGTATTAATCGATTGTAGGAATTGCTCATAATAAACTGGAGTCGTGGACTCGTTGGGATTAATATCGAGATCAATTCAGCTCAATAATAATCCTGATGCACTCATCCACACTGCAGCACACACACAATGAATTATCCTGTGCAGCTTTGTTGCATAGCAACACAAGTAGGTTATGCACAAATATAACATTCTGGTACTCGCTGCTGTAAACATGCACATCATAAATATATACTATTAAATAATTATATAACTGCTACTGTCGGCATCATGTTCTGTATGGATGCTATGGGTCGAGACGGGATATCTTTCTACCCCAATTTTTATTATGCACACATTATTTTCATGAGTGGGTCTTACAACTGAATGCCAAAATGTATATGTTCATGACGTCCCAACAGCCATTCACAATGTGTATTAACATGAGTAAAATTGTTTCAAACTACGCAGTATGTAGCTGATAGACTGCATGCATAAGATCTCACTACATCTTATTATGCTAACAGTAGTACACGTTAAAGCACATTCCAATGTGATGGAAACGTTGTTATTGACTAGCACATCAGCATACAATTCTCCGACTACTTTTAATCGTGTTGGACATGATTTGCAACTATAAAGGCAAGCTGTTACAATTCTGAAACTAATTTAAGTTGGGGCTGTTGCAAAATATTTACCAGAATGTTTATTAAATTGTAAATTCACCAAACACATACAATTCATGTACTAAGTCATTACTGACTTAAATAGTAGTCCTTCTGTAGTCACATAGCATGCAATGGCAGCAGCAGTGAAAGGGTGTAAATATTAATTGGTACATCAACAATATGGGAACCAGAAATGATATCAACATTCATGACCACTAGTGACCCGTGCAAGAATCCCTCATCCATGGGCTTGGTTCTTTCAGGGATTTTAAATGTCCCAAAATGGTTGCCAAACTGATTATTTCAGATTGTTGAAAATGTAAAATTCAAGGAAAATTGAAATACTATTTAGTTTTACATTAAATAATTGAAAAGGCAAAATTAATTTACAAAAATTCAGGGTGGCTGCCAATAATATTCCGTTTATAGTGCACACTACTATTTATTACTCCAAATAACTATTGGAGTTTGAGTTTAATCAGACGCGCAGCTTTGAAGTTACACCCGATTGGAACAGATTTGGCACAATAACACAGAATAACAAATGACTCTGTATGGTCATTGTATACACACAGAGCGGAGATATAGAATGATTAATAATCAGCTTACCTGCCAAATCTGTTACCCATATAACTACCGACAATGCTGCCAAGCATGGCTCCTGCGCACAAGATGGACACTACAACAGCCCATATCAACATCAATGTGGATTGTGGCATATATGCATCGTTATTCTCGTAGTATGACGAGTTAATAAACGCAACGATGATCTGGTGAGAGATTGAAAATTAATAACATTTTAAAACCAAACGAAACGGAAATTATTATACCAGCATATTTATACACATGCAAACCAGGGTCCTGTCAGGCACTTGTAAGAGAAAACTGAATGTCAGGGCCCGATTTAGAATTGTGGGGACCATGGGACAAAGAACTAGCGGGGTGTTTGGGGCTCTTCCTGTAAAATTTTGAAATATAGATGCTTTGTGATGGTGGGAGAGTCCATCTTGGAGGGGAAAATGTTACCTTGAACATTGCATGCACAATCAACGCTTTCGGATACAATGGAGCCATACAAGAATTCCTGAATATTTCGCAAATACTTTAGCAGAAAGCCGTTGCTGCCTCAGACAGCAACGGCTTTCTGGCAAATTAATTTAATAATATTCGGCTATCAGAAAGAACCACCACCATCACCACCACCACCACCACCAGAACCCCTGCCACCTCCACGGCCACCTCCACCTCTACCGTCACCGCCACAATGGACCTTTCCATTTTTAGCTATGCCCCACCCATCACTAGCTAAGCTCCACCCACACCTCGCCGTGTTTGGATTGATCGATCACCGAATGCCCTAGCTATCAATTTCCTGAAAACTATACACGGAAGCTGTTGAATATTTTGCAACTAATTGGACTGGGTGCTGTTGCTGCCATAGGCAACAGCAGCGCCCAGTCAAATTAGTTTCAAAATATTCAACAGAATATTTATTAAATAGTAAAATCAGCCAGCCCATAGACCGTCATCAAATATGCGTTCGTGACGTACTTATCGACGTCATTCATGACGTCATTCATTATGATGTCATTGTACACACCACGCAGTTCATTATGTCGTCATATGATGGGTGGGTACTGTGGAAAGGTGAATTACCACCCCACCCCCACCCCTCCCCGCTGTTGCTCAATGAGTATTTTACCTGCTGCGGGTTGTTAACTACAGCTAGATTATATCCGAACGGCAAGGCTGAACCCAAAGCTGCCGCACACACCGCCATCACAAGATGACCGGTTACTTTCTACGGATAGAAGAATATATACATGCTACATTATTCACCCCGTATTGATGCAGAATAACACGATGGAATATTACAGATTAATAACACAGATTAGTTGACTAACCTCCTAAATAATTCTATTCTCATTTTGATATTACCGATATGTTATCTGAATCAATTCTTCAGAGTAAAGCGGCGACTGAAACTAGTATGCGAACCATGATAACGCAGGCTAGTGGGCCGATACCGGGCCGAATAGTTCGCTGTTGGCCCAGTATCAGCCTAGTAACCAGCATTATCATGGTAGTTGTGCATAAAATGAGATGTAATGTTGGAAGTAATGCAATGTAGTGAAACATCGACTTGCTTATGTGATATCACAGTAATGTTGGAAATGAGAATTGGGAACGGCTATATATAACAAAAAAACACGAAATCTGTAAAGGAACTTAATCAGACAATTAATCTGCGAATTAATTAGTAACTTCGCCAAGCAAGTAAATAATTAAATACCAAAAAATTAATAAAACAAACGGACGGCTAGCCAGCAAACCTGTCAATCAATGAATCAATCAACGAATTAATGAGTCAATCAATGCATCAATCAATGAATAAATAGATCGGCCAGACAGCCAGCCAGCCGTAGATGATGTTTCTAGGGCCGGCTTTAACATTAAAACGAAATGAAAATCCGAATTTTTGCTTGATCATGGCCCATTTGCATGCCAAGAGAAGACTATTCTTTAAACATGACCACTGAAGTGCCTGGTTAGATTACTGAGTCACTCATCCCAGTGGAAAATTAAGAAATGACCTTCTCATTGCCTACAAATGGAAATTCATAGAGACCATTGCAGAGGCCCCTTTGACCGGAGTGACCTTTATAGTGTTGAGTTGACACAAGAGTGGTAAAGCAATTTATTAACCGACTTTTGCAAAAAAATCCTATTTTGACAACACGCAACAGTGATTCACCCTTTGATGGTCAAAATTGGCTAAGAACAATCAAAATCTGTCATTAATGAATGTCCATTTGCGGGCAAAGGCAAAAAATGTGTTTGAAAATTTACCACTGGAATGACTGGCACACTAGTTGTTTCAGTCATCGAAGTGATAAAGTTACAAATAATTGTCTTCTCCCGACATGCATATATACTTTCAATATAGATGTCGTTTTACCGGTTGACCATTATGAGCTGACCAAAGGCTTGGTGACAACAACTCTGCTCTGAGCTTAGCTAACTGCCACATGCACCGCATACAACATTCAGTGATAATCTGTGTTGATAAGATCACGTTTGAACAGTAATTCACAACTATGTGTTCTCATAAGGGGTGTTGGCTATTCAAAGGAATACACACACGCTAACATCGACGCTCCATGCGAATAATTAGTCAGCCACGTTGACTCTCAAAGTTGTTCAAGGAGATCAAAAACTTTCTCATAAAAATGTCGACGATAAGTGGTTAGTTATATTAGTTCAGGACCACACTCTTCCTGGGAGGGCGGTGGGACAAGTCTCACTCACCAGCAGCCAAACAAGAAATCCGACCAGATAGCTCCAGCGTATCTACCATCTCTCAGCCATAAACATGCGTGGGCGAGATACAGCACACAGACCACAGCTGGTAAACACCGTATATCTGCACCCCCCCCCCCCCCACGCCGAGCCATAGCACCCTCCCCTAAAATGATTTGTTCTGGACCAATAACCCAAAAGGGAGCACGCCCATGGACTACACGCTTCTGTACCACACCCCTCTGAACCACACCTCTGCCCATACCTCAGGTCCCCAACAGTTCTGGGCCAAATCACCTCATAAGAGACAACACATATGGCCTATGGACCACACCTCTGGACCACCCCTCTGGACCACGCCTCTGGATCACACATCTAGACCATACACCTCTGGTCCACACTTCTGAACCAAATAACCTCATTGGAGACCACACGTCTCTGGACCACACCACGTCTCTGAACCACACCTCTGGACTACACCCCTCTGGACCACACCGCTCTGGGCCACACCAATAGACCACGCCTCTGCACCACGCCAATGGAGCACGCCTATGAACCACACCTCTGAACCACGTCTCTTGACCACACATCTGGACAACACCACACTGGACAACACCTCTCTGGATCACGCCTTTGGACCGCGCCTCCCTATGATGTGGTGTAGTAAATCTCACCTACAATCTGGGCTACACGGCTAAGCCTGACCCACCTCCAGTTCTGGACTCCATTTAGAGAGTGGTATAAGACTGTTGCCATATATATCCACGGAAACTCTAGCCAATAATCAACTCAAACTGGGTATCGACGAGTACTATAAGGCTGCAAAGCTCGATTATGTGGCATCGGCAGCTCAGAAGATGGAGGAGGCCATAGTAGTCGCGGCTATCAGCAGGAATCGTGCTCCACATGAGCTCAAGGTGATATATAAATATCAATATATATATATATATATATATATATATATATATATATATATATATATATATATATATATATATATATATATATATATATATATATATATAACCGTAATGTATGCACAGCATATCAGGTTCTATTGTTGTTGCATCATAAAGAGGACACAAACAACCATCACACGCAAATACACGTGGTACCGTTATACCACAGGAAAATGAGCGATAATCAATGCACACACCCACACACCAATTCACGAACACACGTATGTACTCACGCAAGTACGCGCACGTACAGCGCATGTCAGGATAAACTGCGTGTTTTGATATGAAATTCTATCACTTATTTTCCGGACGACGGTCGCACATTATTCGATCCCATAGGGAAAGTCAAAATTAAAGTCGACACGCTATGACGTCTCACACAATGATCTGTCTCTGCATTATTATTTTTGTCTCACAAGCGGAGCAGAATGCGAGATATAGTATTACTTGTCCGACGACGACGATGACGACGATGACGGACGACGACAACGACCGCAGCGTTGTCAACGTTGAATTTTTGCATTTAGCAAAATAGTCAAGTATAAGCCTACTGGAACCAAACTGGTCAAATTGGATGCGGATTATTTTATTATCAAATTTAAAGGATAACTATACATAGTTCTGAAAACAGCATTACTGACGCACAGTCCTATATACAATGGCTACAATGAGTCCAGTACACAATGACTACCATGTGTTTCATACATGATTTTGGTTGACGGCCCGAAGCCGATGAGCGACTTCTAACCATGTGTCAGCACAACCACAAACAACAAGACAAGGACAGGATAACACACAAATGCATTAGAAAACAGCGTATCTATTTATGGTGCATGCTGAAGAAGCGGGTGGCAGACTGTGGTGACCTTCCAAGAAGGCGTGGAGCGCTGATTGACATCTCCCAGTCACCGTGGCGTTAGTCTGAGAACCGCGTCTTCAGCCGGCGTCCGGCGTGGCGAGAGCGAACCGTATTAGATTCTCTCCCTCGGAGCTGACGTTTACCTGCATTAGGGTTATGTAATTGCCCTGAGGTCCACTGCTAAGACGTACCTACTATTATTATTGTTGGGCAGTGAATTCTACATTGGCTTAAAAACTAGCTACGGGTACCGTTGAAAGCACAGGGGAGGTGTGTGACGCATCGCCGTTTTGATTCTCACTGTCGAGAATCCTCTGCGATTTCTCAGGTCGGCGCTAACCAAACCGGCGGAGGGGAATACCAGACAATTAGTTGGCCAAAAGGCCAGAGAGTCGTAGAAGAGACAGCTGCACCAAAATGTATGTAGGAGGCCTTAAATTGGCGGCCAATTAGGGAAACGCTGGTCTGCTTATGTAACTTGGCCACAGTGCCGGGAAAGAGGCTTTACAATAAACAGCACTCCTACATTCGAGCAGTCGTCCCTATTTACTCTATCCTAACAAATATCTGAGCGTAATACTAATTAGGATTCGTTGGCGAGGCACGAGAGACGGCTCTAGTGAGAAAGTGTTGCCGTATTTAGAAAGTAAGTGTAGTAGTTAGTGAAGCTGTCTATTATACGTTTAAGTTTCTGTGCGTTTTAACTAAACGTATAACGATATAACCTAACAAAAAGTATTGACAAAAAGTAATAATATCTAAAAACGGCGCTCGCCGTATCACATACTATACAATAAGGTCAAGCTGACCCTACGGCCCTTACTTGTAATTAGCGCTACAGCAAAAGGTTGGGTGGGGTGGGGGTGGGTGGCGGGGTTGGGAGTGTGGTGTGGGAGGACTTGTATAAATTGAGTCGCGTTCGCGGTATTGGCGGCGAGTCCCCGAAACGAGTACCGGAACGGAAATAAGCTGCATTGTTCTAGATTGCTATATGATATAATTACAATGACATTTCAGTGCTCTAGGACATAATCACCAATATTATACAGACATTGTATGTTGATATGATTTACTCTATCAGCTAACTGTTTAACATATGTGTATCAGCATATGCTATTAGTAGGCTAAAAGCAATAGCTCATATTTATGATATGGTCGAAGAATTTTAAGACTTCTAACTCTTTTATACATAACTGACATAATTATATGATGTGCGGCAATCAGGTCACTGTATACACCAGGTCATATTATATACTATTATATATTTGAATGAGGACTCTTCGTTCTGCAACATAAGTGTTACGGGCTTGGTTAGCATGCATATTAACCGTCGTTACAACTATATCGGTTAAATAAGTTCTACTGAATATGCAGAACACGTGCAATGAACCTTCCCATTGTATCCACCCATCAGATGACGTCATACGTGCTGCATAGAATGATATCACGAACAAGTACATCATTTTGAAGTCATGTATGACGTAGATAAGTACGTAACGAACGCAAGATTGAAGACGGACTATGTGTTGTTGTACGAATTATATGGCATTACAATTTAATAAATATACTATTGAATATTTTGAAACTAATTTCACTGGGCGCTGTTGCTGCCATAGACAGCAACAACACCAAGTCGAATTAGTTTCAAAATATTAAACAGCTTAGCTGCATAACTTTCTCGAAATTGATAATTAAGGAGTTAAGAGATCGATCGATCCCAATACGGACGAGGTTTGGTTGGAGTTTAGCTGGTAATGGGCGGAACATAGCTAAAACCAGAAAGGTTCATTATTCGAAGCCTACCCGTATAAACAAAAGCATTTTTCTGGCGTTTCGCGTGTCAATGTACTTACTCGCCGAGGCCGGTGTATTTTTTAGGGTTATCTGAAAATCTAAAATCCAACTTGTGGATGATGTTGTTGAAAACGCAGGGTGTAGCACCAGAAGAACACCAACGTTAAACGTGTTAAGTACGTATATATATATATATATATATATATATATATATATATATATATATATATATATATATATATATATATATATATATATATATATATATATAAGGATACCTTAACGGTACAGAGAAATGAATACTCAGCAGGTAATATTACTAATAGAATGGACCTTATCTAGTAGCTAAAGGCATACATTCACATTAGGAGGCTTGAAAATAAAATGGTTAAAATCGTGTCACTATAGAGGCTAAAATTGTGAACTTCAACCTAATAAAACTAAATAAATATTAAGATATGGTGATTTGATTTTGTGTGTATGTAGTTTCATTACAATGAGATACACAATTTAGACCTCTAAAACGTCGTCTAACGCTTTTACCCTCATATCAGCCAAAACGGCTTTTGCAGTGCTCTTGAGAAATGTCAATTTGCAGACCAAGTGAAGACAATTTTTGAACATTTAGGACTGGAATAACTGGCTCGATAACCAAGACAGTCATTCCAGTGGTAAGTTCTAAAAAAACAGTCTTCTCTTGGTCTGCAAATGGACATCTTCTATGAGAAAATTGAAATTTTCTTGAAGAAATTTGACCGTTAAAGACGTATCTCTTCTCCGACCAGTAGTTCACCAGTCTTATGTCAACAGCGCCTCAAAGTGCCCAGGATGCAACTCATCTCAATTAACAGTTTAATTACCAAGATTTCTAGATCACTTCCGCACACAATTTACTTGTTTTTGGAATCGTGTGAAAATTCAAAGAATCTTAATTAACTAAGGTATATATATATAAGCTTTAGATCAACAATTTCCAGTCAAATTAGTTTCAACATATTTAAGTAAATGTTTATTAAATTGGTAATTCATCAAAGACAATTCGTACACTCGTTATGAAGTTTTTAATTTTCAGACTTATACATCATTAGGTACTAGATTGACGGATGGCATCCCTCCGTTCCTGATGACAGAATCAGGCATCATTATTTCATTCTATCACAAAACAAGATAACACGCGGGTACAAAATAACTGTGGACAGGATTAGCCGTATGCTGTTGAGAAGCGCAATGGGCCACATATTGGCTGAGCGTGCATACTTTCATACATGTGCGCTTGCGAGCGTGCGAGCGTGCGTGCGTGCGTGCGTGCGTGCGTCTGTGCGTCTGCGTTCGCGTGTGCGTGTGCGTATGCGTATGCGTGTGCGCGTGTGTGTTATTGGGCTTACGTAGCGCGATAATGCCACTTGCGTATTTGAATAGTTCATTTCTCATGCCATCAGGTCGGGATGGGCGTCCATTTTCAGGGCTTTCAGTGCCTTCTCAACTTCTGCAGTTTTAATTGTTGTTAGTAATGACCTGGGGTCAACTGAAAAACGGGTATAAGGGCTCATCATCGTGGGCGGTGAACTGTTCCTTGAACCATTCTCATATTGTGTCCGCGTTGAACTGGTCAGTCCCGAGGACATTGGAGTTGTGTACAGTGAGTGGTGGTGTGTAGTCAGTAACTCGCAGTGCTCAGACTGCCTAAAAGATTTTGTGACACTCATTCATGGCATTTGATTTCAACTTCTCGCGAGCCTGCTTGTTGAATAGCCAGCTCTCTTAAGCTGTGGCGCATAATGTTATAGCGTTCTCTGTGTATTGTGCGGTCTTCGCTTTAGGCACTTTGGTGGATGCACAGCCGTAATGCTTTCTGCTCTGCTGATAGTTTTACTACTAGAGGGTCATTAATATACCTGGTTCGGTTCCAGTTTCTGAGAACCCCTATGATGTTGGTAGCTGATGATTCCATACATTTGAATATTTTGGTTAGGGCTTAGGGCGTTAGGATCCGAGCTGACGCCGATGTTAGCCATCTCTCCGCGGGCCTTTTTGTATGACATTTGGATGTGAGTTTCTTTGATGAGTTTGGGTAGGTTGTAGGGGTAGCTAAGTCTACCCATCTTGCCTGACATGGCGTTTGTACGTTGGGTAGAGATGGCTCATCTGAAGGCGTGTACCGACTGGCATGTGATCATAATTGCGGTCAGCACATCCATAGTAACGAGCATACGGAAGTATGGGTTCAACGTATGTTTGTGTCCCTCGTCATGTCCAAGCACTTGGATTTCCACACAATGGGCATTGGCATGTCATAAAGCCTTCGACACAAATACACACTCGCAGATCATAGATGTACTGCACTAGGCAAGTTGCATTGAAGAAGAGCCGCGACTAGTGAGACTACAGCTTGCAGACACCAAGCTCAAGTGAGGGTCAAGACAGGGAAGTCTGCAGAGTTTGAGCCATCAATCGGCTCCCATGTGCTTTTCAGTTGCTACCTTGCTGCTGAATTGAAATCTACGCGGGGAAAATCTCACAAGACCTACCCCCTCAGTCCACTAAAGATGGCATATGTTGGCGATATGGACTTCATAGACGAGTAAAAGAAACCCCTTGATGAACTACACCCTATCGCTGCAAGCAAACTGAACATTGAGAATCTTCTTATGAATTAATCGAAAGCAGAGGTCACCCACATATACCTATCGACAAAGCATGAAACTACCGATAATGACGGTCCACTTCGTGGCGGGGAATCATGGAGTGTAATTAAATCCTTGGCTCACTGTTCCACAGTACTGCTGACGACGCTGCATGCTGTATCGTGGGTGAAACACAGCTTTCCAGTCTTTCTGTAAGCTTGAGATTCGTAGGTCAAAGATGCCATTGACAAAACGACTGCGTTTATATAACGCAATCTGCGTATCCTTGATGATTTACAGATGTAACAGCTGGGCAGCTCCAAAGGCAGTTCTAGACAAACGTGATGCCTGCCACCGCAAACACCTCTGCTTATACAATGGCGTCCTCTACTGGCTTTGCATTTGCTGGATCCCAGTAGGACGAATTACAAGACTATATGTGCTGGTGTGTCTGCTGGCATCAAACATAGGCCATCTTTGTTGGACCACTTTTACAGGCAGCGGCAATGTGTTACACATCTTGCATAGTGCCTCATTGGAAATTATGCTGTCTATTCATCGATGTCCAGTGATGACCGTTGTGCTGCGAGGTGACCTCAAGAAAACAGAACTCGGTACACTCAGATCAAGAATGGAGCTGAGTAGGCTACATATTTTGGCTGAGGAAAATACACAGTGGGAAAAAACGAGGAAGGACTGATTGCAACTGCAGGATGTTTCTACTACTACAGTCACAGCCTACTCTGAATCATTCTTACGTATTACATAGCAAGACCCCTGTTTAAGACTATATGCTCGGCCTCAACGTGGCGCAGGGGTGTAACCCACTGGGTGTCAATCCAGACATTTGGAGGGGCTAACCAGAGCATTATGCACAACGCTAATGAAATGACACTTGGAGATCGAATCAAAAAAATGACAGCAAGAAACATCTAAATGACCTTGAACGTTATCGGAAATACTTATTCTTTTATAAACCGTTACACCATAAAGCTACAAAATCATGTGAAATTCACTTTTAATAAGAATCTGACACGAAATTGCAAATGGAACGTCAATATTATTCTTATCTCACTTAGAACGATCACGAGCGCTCATCTAAACAGAACCTGGTTAGCGTGATACGGAAGATCCTTTAGCATTTCCGAGTTCTTCATTGCAATTTATCCACGTTTTTCATTTTACATTTTAACAGCAATGCAATGACACAATGTTACATTCGACTTCGTCGTTATGCCGCAGCTCGGAAACAACGAGTGAAATACTAATATGTAGCTTACGACAGTGACATAGCCAATTGGTGTTTTTGTGGTACTAGAACAGCCTCCCCCCACACCACACACACACCCACCCCATCCCGTAATCCACCAATAAACATGAAGGTATTGCATGATAAATATAAAACAGTAACCTTTACCATATCATTTAAGAAACTATGTCAGAAATTCTCACCACACAGGCAGAGGGCAACCTATACACTATCCGTGCATATCTGAAAGATGCAATTATGAGGAGAGCGGGGACAAGGGCGTTGTTTGGCCCAGGGCCTCGGGTCTCTTGAGGTGTTGACACCCACTCTTCTATCTTTTCCTAAATCCCTATTCTTAATATTGCCTAGATTATATCGTACATAATCAGAATTTCATTCGGTACCGAGTATTCTGTCATACAGCCTAGAAGTTGCAACCAACACAACAATACATGGACGGGTCAACCCTGGTGGTCAAATGGACGTGTTAGGCGCCTTAGAAATTTCGAAGTGTCAATAAGTGACATTAAAATGAAGATATCTACAGTCGATTTATACCAAAATAAAGATAATCTTTTATATCTCGGAATACAGAAAAAGGCTTCTCAGAGCATATATTTGTACAATTTTGGGACGGCTCCTTCCCACCCTCATTGGTGGAATCAGATTCGTCCCTTTGAAGGGCCAGCAAGTTTCGTTGACCATTGCCACATATTCGCTCCCTACACCACTGGCCAGATGGGTAGGCCTAGTCTGAATGGCTGCGTATCTAACGTGTACTGTTTGTACTCTGCTCTCAATTTGTGTCTTATAACGACGAAAAGCAAAGCGGCATGCACAAGGAAATGTCTAAATGTAATTTCTTCCGGATTGGAAATATTAGTGTGAACAATTACGCGATAGTACGCAACCATGCTAAGGCAGGTTACTAGGCCGATATCAAGCTGACTGATCCAGTATTGGACCAGTGCCCTCTAAAATTGAATGAATGAATAAATGAATGAATGAATGAATCGAATGCCAGCCAGCCAGCCATCCATCAACCAATCAGTTTAACACATTGTCTAAATTAATCTATATATTATATTAAAATTAATGTGTATAAATCATACCCCCTCGTTCTGCGTATGAGCACTACATGGTCGATTTCCAGATGTCATTGCTGTTCCCCGCCAGACGCCTTACTTAATAATGCCGACGAAACCAACATTCGCATGCAATATACACAGCTCGTCTAATGTCACGTTATACTGTCTGTGTTTTATATGACATTTTGCCACTGATTTGACTGGCGATATTTGAACAATTTAGAGCATGCTTAACTCGCATATGTCACCAGACGCTTTGCTATCCCATTGCCTATGTACATTATACATTAACGTTTTTACCGTAAGGGGAAGAGTGCATTGCAATCACATCTCTGTCTGCCAGTATCTCTGTGTGTCGATCTCTATGTCCGGAGCTGTATCTAAAATTAGTCATCCGATTTGGCTCAAATTGCAACACAACGAAGGAACTTGCTGTAGAATTCCTAGTTGACCCGCTAAATATGAAAATAGTCCTAGTTAACGAGTTAATCCAAGTTGTTTGGCAGAAACATGCCAATGCTACCCGCTTTTAGGGGGCTCTATGTGGGTCATCGCTATGGCGGATGCAGGGTCTACAAGTGGAGCAATTATTTAAAAAGTAATACTTGCATTATAGAAGGTAGATCAATCATTGCATTTGTTCCCAGTTTGGACCAAATTCGTAGACAATTATTACATCAAAAACATAAAAATAGGCTTTTCAGAAGGGTTTTTTATATTTTCCATTTTCCCTTGCAAGTTCTGGTGCATTCTGTCTTGCACTACAATACTAATAGCAAATATCGTAAGATTTTCAAAACTATACATTTTTGGATGTGTAGCGTGTATATGATAGTGATTAAGCCTTAGTTCTCATGGTAACCATAACAAATCACCGGAAATAACTACTTCGTTCTAACTCAGATACATTCCTTTCAATAGAAGCTAGAAGTGCCATTGGTGGTGGATGGAAAGCATCGCCGTCCTCTAAACAACGCTGCCCATTATGCCTACCTAATTATGAAGGTAATTTGCCAACAATAATGACATCATAAACATAGAAAATAGTATTTTAAAAAGATTTTTCACGTTTTCTATGTTCCCAGTGAAATTATGGTGCACATTTGCACACCAATATTGTGCAGTTTAAGAGCACGTGCATCTAGATTGTCAAACATATACAT
This sequence comes from Chaetoderma sp. LZ-2023a, assembly GCA_034401795.1. Classification (NCBI taxonomy): domain Eukaryota; kingdom Metazoa; phylum Mollusca; class Caudofoveata; order Chaetodermatida; family Chaetodermatidae; genus Chaetoderma; species Chaetoderma sp. LZ-2023a. The sequence goes on from JAVVLW010003753.1 coordinate 18,065, forward strand.
TGTATAGTATGTAGGGTAAGCAAAATAGTGATTGTTCATTGGGCGTAATGGTGTACTTTTTAGACTCAAACTATATTGACACTGTACAATTTTACGTGTACTTGGTTGACTTGCCGGGTGAAGTTTTCACCCACATAGATAAAAAGGTTTATATAGACTTCTGGTTATAATTGTTGCTTTTTTCACAAGTCACTGTGAAATCGTGATTTGTGTGTGTTCAAGTGTTGTTTTACTGAACAGTAATTAAGGCTTAGTTTCCATGGTCACATTACATCACCGGCCATTGTGTACATCCTCAACTTGCATAACTTGATAAGAATATGATCCTGGAACTGGGTAAGCATTGCACTGCAGTATTTGCCGATCTCCATGAAGCACATGATGAAGGCTGAGATGCAGCTAAGAAAGCACTACCAGATTTATTTCTCACATTTTGGCTTGCTCCCAAAATCTGCACTAACTAATCGAGAAATTTGTAAAGAAAGGCTAAAGTTGTTCAGTCTCATTTGTCTTAAGGGAAAACCATGTTTCAGACTTTTCACAGCTGCTCCTGAATTACATTACGGCACAACGTGATGACAACAAGTCCTTGGAAATAGAACCATTATGGGAGTTGATTCCAAATGACTTTCAATGCGGACATGAAAACTGTTGGCGGTGGGATTGTATTGACGTTGCTGAAGCAAAACCTCTTAAAATGGAGAAAGCCGATGTATACTAAGGTCTAACTGAAGGCCAAGGGGCAGTTTACTAGACTGGACGGCCATTCAGTGAAGCTTGGCATGCGATGGCCATTGACCAATCACTAAACAAAGACTGCGACAAGCACAGACAGCTTTGTTCTAAGGAGGACGCGTTTGCAAGATACTATGTGACTAAGCATCTAAAAGCAGTGTTAAATGCTAAAAATCAATTCAGCGGGCTTCATCAGATTACTAGTGGTGACCTCCTTAGGGAGACTACAAAGAGCCGCAGTACAGTCGATTAAGCTGCAATCCAGGAACTCATGAATGCTGTTAACGAAAGGATGGTCAACCCTTTCCTGATTGAGGACGGCATTACTCCAGCTAATATGCAACCTCTTGTAAATATTACCATACCATTTGTCTATTCACCTGAGGCAACCAATTTACTTTGCAATGTACGTGAACATGGCTTATTGTAAACATGCATTTGTAACAAATAAAATGTTAAAGGGTGAGACAGACTTTCATGATCTGATTAGTAAGAACAATCTTTGAAAGTTTGGTACTCTCAACAAAGGCGTTGATACTAAAAAGAAACAGCTGACACACGCATTACATATTGATCAGCAAATATTCAACAAACTGGCAATCATTGGACAGTCACGCTATGTGGACATCAAGGAAGTGTTAAAATGAATCAGCACCAGTTCTACTTTCTCTGTTCAATCTAGGTGTGTCTCTCAGAAAGACACAGAACGGTAGCTTACTCATGTGACTCCAGAAGGATCGTATGTCTATTGGACCTCCGGCATCTAGTGAGTCAACACTGCGTGTGATTGACCTCATGGCGTTGCTAAAATGGGCTGTACTGACACAGTTAAGTGTACTACCTTTCACGAGCTCTCAGATCAGTTTCATTGACATTAATCGAGCAGTGACGGAGCTTGAGACAGGTCATGAAGTAGCTAATTCTCGGATGTTCATTCATATTGCACACGGGAGATGCAAGACGGGAGACCACCTGCTACTTCTTTGGTGTTGGATTCAGATATCGTAGTCATGTGGCTTGAAAGAAGTAAAAATTGGTGTATACCAAAGGAAGGGATTCGTCTCAGTACATGGTGTGGCAAACCAATTCGGAGAATGTGCTGACAAATGGCATCAATCATGAATTGAACATAGATGACGCGACTTCTGAAATTGGATAGGAACCATGAACTTCCATCTCGTGTTCTTGGTAACAATGGCTGCTAGACACGTTTTGACAAAGTGGTGCTGGGTTATATACAATCATTAATATCGACATTTGTGTAACCATGAATATTAATGCGAAATCAAAATACATATGCTACATCATTTCATATGACGAGAAATATAATTTCTTCAAAACGAGTATGGAACGGGGTCAGTATTGTAGTAGAAACTCACTATGTACCACCCTTGCATTACGGCCGACCTCTAGGTGTATAGCGTCCAAAACAGCATTATACATACTTTCCAGACCCAGCATCTCATGAAATGTACATTTTTGATAATTTAGACATATTTGTTACTAAATGGGACTATATTGTGCTGAAAGGATCCACCAGAAATGCACTGTGAATATATAACATGTGAAAAGTTAAAAAGGATTATTTTCATGTTTGTTTCATAATTGTATGCAAATTAACGAGACAACAAAAACAAAGGCTAACATTATGTTCAGACCTTTCATGTTTCTAGATATAATACTACGAAAGTTATATGAGTTAAAACAAATTTAAATTTTTCGGTAATTTTCAATAGTTACCATGGAAATGATTCTTTAAAAATAATTGCACCGCTTTCAGACCCTACATCCTCTCTGGTGATGACGCACCTATGCCCCGCTAACAGCTGCTACCATTGACATTTTACTACCAGATCACTTGTGCAAGGGTGCTGAATTCAGATATGGCTGAGCGACTATCCATACTTTGGAAGTGATCAGGATAAAAGAAAGCAGAGCCAGATCGGATACAATTCTGAATGTGTGAATATCTCGGAAAGTTCTGGTCCGCATTGGCGCAAATTTTGACATAGGAAAGGGTGTGACCATACACCAGAACTAGACAAGCACGGGTGTCATGCAAAACATATTCTGAAAATCCGAAAAATCCAGAAAACACGAACAAATTCCTGCAATCGGAAAATATTCGAGAAATATCCGAAAACATTTTTGAAATGTGACACGTACGGGTAGGCGATGGTCTGTAATCTCTGAGTGCTCTAGTTTGTTCTCGCGATCGAATAATTTAGAACAGTATTTGCGGTGTACAACCAGCCTATATATAAGTATGCTCAAACTCAATGTCAGGTGCTTTATGCACTACAACGCATACATGCGTATTTTATTTTATACCAGATTGGTCCAAGTGTAAGCGTACATATCCTTATTCAGTGCTATGATTGTACATCAAACCCGCATTGTGATACGTGCATAGTATTATTGAGGCACACATCATATTGGTGCATCTTAAGTTGCATGTGCATTCTGAGCCGTGCATCCACAGCTTTCACTTTGACTGGAGAGGAATGTTTCCTGCCAGAGAGCGATTTGAAATCTCAGTTGAAATAGAGTAGCATGAGTCCAAGGTTCTTCCCGTCCACTTCTCTTCGCCCCGGGCCAAGATGCATTCAACATGCCTCTCCTTTGTGTCGTTCCGGTATGTGTGTGCGAACCCGGCCTCTACTTCACGCAGGAAGAGAGCCGAGCCTTTCAGCTGCTTTGACGCTACTATTGACTGATCGTATACCAGTTTGCATTGCTTTGAGCAATTACGTAATAAATTAAAATTAGATAAGATATGATATTGTTTAATCTCTCTGAACTGTACATAGTTATCGAGATGCACAATAGAATGCGTATATACATATATACAATATTCTTATCATCATATGCATTATTATGAGAATGTTTCTCAAAGGTATTATCATCATTACTACCACCCCTCATCATTATAATATCAAAATTAGTATCATCTCTCGCGACTGTGTCCAGTGATGACATGTGAAAAGCGTCAATGATATAGCCATTCATAAATATGACTTCCGTTAATGGCAATATTAGCTCAGACAGCAAGACAGGTACACGTGGATAACTGAGAAAATACTGGTGTGGTTGTTATTATGGACTCGAATATTCTCATAAACACCACACTCAAAGAATGTGATCAAGTCCTATTTTATAAGCTGCATGTTCCACCCAGTCAAACGGGACACCATTCTTATGTTCACCCTCCCGCGACGTAACCACCACACAGCAGCCGACACAAATACATACACGGGAACAGTCATCAGGTGGACCCCTTTCACTAGTGGCCTATCTAGCTTAAAGAATGCAGAGGTTGAACTTCTCGAACGTGTATGCATACGTTTTTACAATGATATCTGCAGTGCGAAGTCACTTTAGATAGCTATGTAAATGAAAGTTACTACGGGGATGTGAACTTGATAACGGCCATTGTTAATTAAAGTTTCATTACATACTATTACCGTTACCTTGTCATAATAATTGTATTATCCAATTTACACGATAACTAGCTAACTAACTATATATATAATTTTTGTGTCTGATATATGTTTATCCATTGTAAGCTGAAATGAATAGCTCATAATTATGTTAGGGTCGAAGAATTTGAGAGATCTATCCCAGGTCACTATATATATCAAGTCATATTATATAGATGATTTTAATGGGGACAATTTGCTCGATAACATATCATCTCGTTTTTGTGCGGTTTGAATGTCGCTACATCCGTATTGGTTATACAGCATTTTACTGAATTAGCAGATAATGTGAATTTATAATACCACTTCAGCTGAACAAGTAAGTGAAATCACACTAGAGGGCGGAAATCCAGGCATATTCGCATGTCTACCTGTCTAAGCAGACGTCGCAAAAGAAACGGAACCATTTATCCATGTACAGGTCGTTTTCCAGTCTGTCTGGGTACTGTAGGCTAATGCACTGAGTGGCCATATATCAAGCACCGTCACGGACACATCTAATTTTTTCTTTAACCCCTCTTGTGTCAACAGCGCCTCAAAGCGCTCACAATTCTACTTATATTAATTAACCATTTAATGGTCAAGATCTTTCAAGAAAATAATTTGTACAATAAAACTTACAAAGGTAACTCCGTTGTCATGCAAATAGACATTATTTAAGACCATTACAGGTGCTGTTTTTGGCCGGCTTGACCATGACCAGTTTTGTCTTCTTAGCTAGTGTCTATTTGTCGGCTGAGAGAAGACTACTTTTAAAAATTTACCACATAGTCCGTCTTTTAGCCGTCGTGACCATTAAAGAGTTAAGTTAACACAAGATGGATCAAAACAATAAAATCGGTTCATTGCATCCTCCCCGATATTCTCCCTTTCTCACCAGTGCCTACATATAACACCCACATCCCTCTAAAGAGAGCCGCCCACCTTAGAGATCAAGGGATGTAAAGTTACTGATAATGGTACCGGTACATAAAACCTAAGCTAGGCATTAAAATAGATTTCTTTACCGCACACGCAGCAAACTGTATGTTGACATCAGGGAAAAGGCAAGATGACCTGCGGTCGGAGCCGCCTGCGGCACATTCTACCCCACCTTATAATCCGATATTATGGTATCCATATTGTCGTATAATTCGCTCTCGTCAGAGTCTTTGTCGGATGTCACTTGATTCTGTCGTGGAGGGCTTCAATGTCATAGACGATGAAGTGCTGGTATGGCACGTTCACTTTCTGCCCCAACTGCTGTTCCGGAGGAAGATCAGCTAGCGGTGCCATTATGCACTCTGTCACAATCCCATCGTACTACAAACATGTATCTAGATACACCTAGTTTCTCGTCTCTGATAACAATCTTCATGTATCGCTCTGCCACCGCATTCATGTTCATATTTTGATGTCGAGGGCATCCATACCAGAAACAACTATCATACTCGAAGACAATGTTGGTAGTAGGCTTGAATTCGTCAACGAAAACGCGCTGGATCCAACGCTCACTTCCATGACCACAGAATGTGTGCTGTATGTTCATGCCTCGTTGTTGTGACTTGATCTCGAGTCAGTAAGCAGCGGCTGCATGCATTGGCCTGTTGAGGTGGGTTCAGGGCTTTCGAATATACAGACTGTGATACCTCAACCTTCTTACCTGGATACTCAATGGTGGTTTCCCCAGCTGTCCAGCAGTCTGCATGAGGTTGGACTTGGCATGCCTTGGTGAGATACTGCTCATAGTGCTCACAGATGAATGCATATGCTAGCTTGACGATGCCCCTGATGGAGAATGCATGGAGGTCGTACACACTGATCGTCACGATGATTGGAAAGTATGCTGGTTGACGAGTCAAGTGCCACATGCCTCCATTTTCCGGACGTGTGAATGGCTAAGTGGATCAGTGACGTGAATCCCTGTCATCGGGAAGAATTCTACCTTATGTAATTGATCGAGTGAGGCCTTTGGCATATCATTTTCCGTACTGGTGTAGAATTATTTAGCGAACTCTCGTTCATGAATCTTACTTCTATCAGGTCTCGCTCCTTGGTGGACTGCTAGGCATCTTCAGAGAAACAGGTTCTCCTGGTAGGTGTCAAGGGGCGACAAGCTTTTCTTCCGATGCAGCCAGTGAGAGAGTGGTCCAGTCTTAGAAATGATTTCCGGTCGATGGCGGCTTTGATCTCACCGGTTATTGACCAGACGAAGACCCACTTGGTATTGGGATGAATGATATTATCTGAGTCTGAGCGTGCTTCCTCTCTGGCCACCAGTCAAATCTGAGATATTTGCAATGTGTCCATCCATCTGGAGAAATACTGTGGACGATTATGAATGTGCTAGATCTTTGCCATGGGCTGTGATCCGGGCTGTGATCCGGGCAGTGATGACGCATTGAGGCCTTGGAAGAAGCTCCAGCATATTGTTCACCGTCATCTCTCCCCTGCAACCAGCTCACCACAAATGACCATGAAGACATTTATATCAGAGAATGTTTGTCTTTAAATGGACGTTCTGAGTTTATTATACGATTATCAGATCGTTTGTACTGGAAAATGCTTGACTGCCAATGGGTGTTGAACAGCGTTTATTATAAGCGCGCTGATGATCAGATTGTTTATACCGGAGAATGCGTGCCTATCCACACTGCGTATATTGCTAATATTAACCCAATCATACAATACCATGAGCCATGTAGGTAAGCTGTTGATTATTCTTAAACTAATTCGATTGGAA
>JAVVLW010003754.1:0-150000 GCA_034401795.1 Chaetoderma sp. LZ-2023a
TAACCGAGCCAGTCATTCCAGTGGTAAATTTTGAAAATGGTCTTCTCTTGGTCTACAAATAGACATTTTCTTTGAGAAAATTCAAATTTTCTTGAACAAATTCAAGGGCTAGAGGATTACGGACTTTGGAAATCGGAACTCTTCATAGACCTACTGCCAATAATCGTACTAACATACGCCCGCTCACATAGCTACGCCGTTACTCGATACGGGAACGTAGTGGGGAGGACGAGGATCGTGCAATATGAAGATGACTGACAATACGATCGTCTCATTTTATCTGACAACGTCACTTTATTTAATAAGCACGGGGTGAATAACACGTCTTATCACCGCGCGCATGATCCGTAACGGAAGCAGTTTGTCGAAGTATGTTCCCGATTGAAATAGATGACTGTCAAGATAACCCACCATATCGGCTTTAAACACCTTTTCTGGATTCATTAAATATGACTGATAATAAAAGGAGCAGGGATAGGCTAGACGGAAACATGTCTTTGAAGCGACCTAATTTTTCTGATCCAGCAGCAGGTTAGAGTCAAATTTGTTTTTGAAACAGTCATACCGTATTTTTGAATTGAGATCATGTGTTCAGGTGGTTAAAATAAGCAGGGTATATTATATCCCTTACGAGCGTCCGCTTCCATATCAGGGCTTCCGTCATAATTCCGGATAATCACAGGCGGAAATGAACGCGGAGCGTTTAAAACAGGCCTTAATAGTAAGCAAGCCCGTCTAGAATTCTGTCATCTCTCGGCGAAGATTTAATAGATGAACCCAATCTGTCACTCAAGTATATGACGTCATAATGAAAAACGCCACACGTAGGCTTACGTCACAATCAAAATGCGTAATGAATGACGTAGCTAAGACCGTCATGAACTTCTAAATGTCCGCCATGTGTACGAAGGGTATGGCTTTACTACTTAATAACCATTCTGTTGAATATTTTGAAACTAATTTGACTGGACATAGGCAGCAACAGCGCCGAGTCAAATTAGTTTCAAAATATTCAACAGCCGACCTTGATATTGGGATTTTAGGAATTCATACTTCAATCGATCCCGACACGGGCAAATCGTGGGTGGAGCTTAGCTAGGAATGGGCCGGGCATGGCTAACAGTGCATTCATCCATTAACGATAGCTAAATTAACAGTTTATACATGGTCAAACATTGCCTGTAACGGACACTCCATGGACCATCAAAATGTGGTCACAAAGACATGGTTCGGTCTGAAGGAACATTCACAATATGGGCCGAAAGGCAAGTGCTCGCTATAGACAGATCTGCATGGATGTTCAAATTAGGAATTCATAGATATCGTTTTATACTGGCTAGATTGATCATGCGCATACCCTCATTACTGGGTTAAGCGTCGCGACCACGGATGACGCGAGTACACTATATCGCAATTGCGCATGACCGGGTATTCCTTGACTAGCTGACGTACACGATCAGCTGCATATATATCCTTCAAAAATGACTAAATTCTCTTCTGTTAATGTGAAGAGAAAGAGACGCAAATTTACATATGTTTTATCAGAAATAAAATTGTATTGGCTATTATAATCTGACACGTTATTCGACTACGTAATAGGTTTAGTAACAAAAACATATTATTTTGGAGACTATATATCCGGGGAGAAATTACTGAACTCTGAAATGCCACTTTTGCTAGGGTGATGATAAATCTAGTCAGTAAATACGATATCTGTGATTTCTAGGCACTTCACCGTCTTCACAGCGATGTATAGTTGAGCTCCTCCCACATTGTAGGCGTGTCTGACTTGACTTTATCTCTTTGAACCGTGAACTCACGGAATTTCAATTTTCACATGTAAGCTGTTGAATATTTTAAAACTAATTTGACTGGGAGCTGTTGCTGCCTACAGCTCCCAGTCAGATTAGTTTCCAAATATTCAGCATACTGTTTCTTAAATTATAATTTTATCAACGACATACAATTCAAACAATTTCGTGAGGGAGCATTGCCAGCACCTTTTGATTATGACTTCCGTTAACACGTGACGCATTTGATTATGACGTCAAATACTATAGCGACAGATCTTATCGCTCCATTTACTTGTGGTTCTGTTTTCAGTTAAATAGGTCATGTGTATGTTGAAAGATAAAGGTATCCCAGACGCTTAAAGTGCTTAAGATGATTTATCTTTTATCGGTACCTACTTCACGTGTCCACATTTTCTGTTTGGCCAAATGCCAAATTATACTGACTCGTAAACAAAATTTTCAAAGTAGATCACGTGCTCTCCTTTCAGAAGCTGTATTTTGGGAAAAATTTGAAGATATGTTAAAATGTTAGTATGAATCATACGGTATCATATTCAAATACGTCACATGTATGCTGACGTCATAATCAATTACGTCATGAATGATACGATTTAGTCCGTCTTAAACGCTTAATAGTCCGTCAAGTTGTACGAATTGTATGTCCTGATTATTTAATAAACATTCTGTTAAATATTTTGAAATTAATTTGACTGGCTGCTGTTGCTGCCATAGGCAACAGTTTATCTGCATAATTTTCAGGAAATTGAGATTCAGAGACTACAGGGATCGGTCGATCCCAACACGGGCAAAGCATGGGTGGAACTTAGCTAGAGATGGGCGGGGCATAGCTAACACTGGGTTACTCCATGACCTATTTATTGTAAGTTTAAATACTAGACTATGTATACATTGTGTCTTCCGTCCTTCTTGTTAGTTAGCTGGGTAAATATTGGTACTAAGCTAGGCCTATGTATTGAATGAGCAAAAGCTGTTACAGCAACGTAGGCGTTTAGCAACAGTTTATCCGAATGAACCCTGACGTCCCACCATGTTAATTTCACGGCAACAATACATGTAAGCTGCTAAATATTAAATATTTTGACGCTAGCTTGACAGGGAGTTGGTCCTGCCTATGGCAGCACCAGCTCCCAGCCAAATTAGCTTCAACGTATTCAACAACACGCTGTGAATGCTGATCTTTCGTATTTGTCATTTTGTCAAAGGGTTAATTAAACAACGCTTTCACGTACACGTAAAGGGGTTTAGGGCGTGTTTGCAGGATGCATGGCGATTAATTTAACAGGAAACGTGAATAAACTATATGCATCTCTTCCCTTCAAATGAGCTGTAACAATGGAAGGACTAGGACATAGAGGCGCGTACAGCTTAGCCGTTATGCCATCCTTTATACGCTGTATATTTATACTGTTCAGTATGCTATCCCCATCTCTAGAATTTAATTTGGATGTAGATAAGTATTTTATAGTTAGAGGAACAGCTGGCACTTATTTCGGCCACAGTATTGGATTAATGATTAACAAAACCAGACCATGGTAAGTCGTCCTCGTTATAACCATCTACATTTTGCTAACACGACGACGACGGCCACCACCATCGGCACCACCACTGCCGTCGCTGCCGCCGCTGCAAGAACAACAACAACAACAACAACAACAACGACGACGGCCACCACCATCGGCACCACCACTGCCGTCGCTGCTGCTGCTGCTGCTGCTGCCGCCGCCGCCGCCGCCGCCGCCGCCGCCGCCGCCGCCGCCGCAAGGACAACAACAACAGCAACAACAACAACCACAACAACAACAACCACCACAACGACGACGACGACGACCACCACCATCAGCACAGCCACCGCCGCCGCCGCAAGCACAACGACGACGTCGACAACGACGACGACAACGACAACGACAATAACAATAAGAATAACAATAACAACAGTTAACAAAAACAACAACAACCGTCGTCGTTGTCGTCGTCGTCATCGCCGACGCGGATATCATCATCATCATCATCACAACCAGTAGTAGCAGTAGAAGTAGCAGTAGCCACAGCAGTAGTGGTTGCAGCAGCAGGTAGGTAGGTAGGTAGTAGTAGTAGTAGTAGTAGTAGTAGTAGTAGTAGTAGTAGTAGTAGTAGTAGTAGTAGTAGTATAATATTGTTGATGCGCTGGGTTTTAGTTTTTGTAATTCATTTTTTAACTGGCTACACGTCGGAAGTTCGCGGAAATAGCTTTTTACACGCATTGTTCACGTGAAGCATGGCGAGTAACGAGTCTGCACATCGGGTACTCGGTAATTATCAGAAGCTTTGGAATCGGCTATATTCAATGTCGTATCATTCGGCATGTGCATAGGCATGTTTTCGCGAGTAACCGAATATACGACTCCAACAGAAATAAAAGATTACAACACTGGCCTCGTTTAAATACTCGCGGATTTTGTCTGGACTCTGTTTATCAACGCGCTCGACCGCCAAAATAAAATTTACCGTTTGCGGGTCGCACGCATTGATAGCAAGACCAATCAAGATTGAAAATAGCGCATTCCAATGTCTCAAACAGAGGGTTATAGTTAGCGAGTCGACCACACACTTTGACCGATATTCCCGTGAATGATATTACGTCAATAAAATTAGTGACCTAATAAAAATCATGAAATTAAACAGTCACAATAGCAATAATGTTTTTCTTCTCAAAATCAGGAAGCCGATTTATGTATTTTACCTATATTTACCGTTGATTGGAGATGGAAGTGAAAAGGAAATGAAAAAAATTGTTCAAATTTCGTGGCATGCCTCAACCTCAGCTGACGGTATACCGTGGTACCGCGGTATTTTTTCATGGTACCGATACCGTCATGTAAATGTCAATACCGCCCAGCTCTAACGCTGGCTCACATTTGTAAAAGTAAGAAAATATCTTGTTTATTTTATTCGCTGATATTTGCTTTGTTCTAATATACTGTGTTATATAGTTTAGATTTAGTGCAACACAATAGTTTTCTACCCATAGTGACCACCTGCTTGTGGGACCAGAGGGTGATGGGTCTCCAAGCCGGGTGGTTGTAAAACCACGTGTCTTGAAGGGTCACCACTCTGCAGCCTCAAAAGCCACCAGCTGTATTAATTGACAATACTAAATGAACAACTTCCTTTAGCGAGTTCTCCTAAACTGGTCTCTATAGACAGGTTCCACTCTTAATTATTGATCGTTACATAGTTTTGCTTTCACTTAGGAGACAGCGGGTCTGGATCCAAAGGGTTCACGTAATTTAGATTGTAATATGTTATATATTATTCTTCTTTGATGATTTTTGCATTTTTGCTATTGCATGTTAGGACAAAAGGGATTTTTTAGTGATAGTAGTAGTAGTAGTAGTAGTAGTAGTAGTAGTAGTAGTAGTAGTAGTAGTAGTAGTAGTAGTAGTAGTAGTAATAGTAGTAGTAGTAGTAGTAGTAGTAGTAGTAGTAGTAGTAGCGGCAGCAGCAGCAGTAGTAGTAGTAGCAGCAGCAGCAGTAGTAGTAGTAGTAGCAGCAGCAGCAGCAGAAGCAGTAGTAGTAGTAGTAGTAGTAGTAGTAGCAGTAGCAGTAGCAGTAGCAGTAGCAGTAGCAGTAGCAGTAGTCCTAGCAGTAGCAGCAGCAGCAGCAGTCATTCCAGTGGTCAATTTTCAAAAATACTCTTCTCTGGATCTGCTAATAGACATGTCTCAAGACCACTGCCGAGTTGTTTTAGTCAATTTGACCTTTAAAAGGTAAAGTTGACACAAGAGGGGTTAATTATTAACACATATCTTTTTCATTCAAAAAGGATTGTGGTCGGGGCGCCATTGACTAAGGTATCCGACACGCTTCCAGTGCAAGGTGCTGTTTTTCGTTGCGATGCGGTTCCTCCAGGCAAATGTGAACAACAACTAATTGGAGATCCGAGTCAGTAACATTCTTATGAAACAATAATCCTTTATCAATCCAATCTGTCGACCAAGTATGACAATATAACGTCATAATCTATTACGTGACATGTAGGCTGACGTCTCAACTACGTAATGAATGACGTAGCTAAGTCCGTCAGGAAGTGTTTAACAGTCTGTCAATTGAACGAACTGTGTGTCTTTGCTATTTAATATACATTCTTTTGAATATTTCTGAAACTAATTTGATTGGGTGCTGTTGCTGCCAAAATAGTCAAAAGGTTAGGTGAATAGTTACAATGAAATTGGGATTTCTGAAATTTATATTCAAAGTTTATAAATCTATCCCAACCATGGAAATGCATGGGTGGAGCTAAGATAATTGTGGGCGGAGCATAGCTAAAAGTGGATTAATCCATTCATGCCAGATACAGATTAGCTATATGATACATTTCTGCTACACCACACCCATTTCTATCTATACACGACCCATTTCTATCTATACACGACCCATTTCTATCTATACACGACCCATTTCTATATATACACGGATTGATTTCTATCTATACGCAACCGATTTCTATCTATACATGCCCCATTTCTATCTATACATGACCAATTTCTATCTATACGCGACCCATTTCTATCTATACACGACCCATTTCTATCTATACACGGGGAAATGTTTATCTATACATGCCCCATTTCTAGCTATATACGCCCCATTTCTATATATACGCTACCCATTTCTATCTATACATGACCCATTTCTATCTATACACGATGATTTCTATCTATACACAACCGATTTCTATCTATGCACGCACGCACGCACACACACACACACACACACACTGAGCGTACTAGCAGAGGGAATCATTTCTAGCCACGGTCGGGCCATGTCTAGCTAAGCTCAGCTCTCTTTTTTCCGCGCGGTGAAATCGATATAAATCTATGAATTTCCAAAATCTAAGTTCCAAGGTAACCCGGCAAGTTGTTGAACATTTTGAAACTAATCTAACTGGATGCTGTTCTTACCTAGATGGCAGTAACATCTCCCAGCAAAATTAGTTTCAAAAGATTAAACGGCATGTTTATTAAACATTATTACTTCATCAAAGATATACAATTCGTACACGAATGACGGACCTTTCGATCTTCATAACGGAGAGGGACGTACGCGAGGAGTCCCGTTTTAGATATGCCCCGCCCCTTTCTAGCCAAGATCCATCCACACATCGCTCGTGCTGGGATCGATCGATCCCTGAACTCCTTGACTATCAATTTCCAGAAAACTATACAGGTAAGCTGTTGAATATTTGAAACTAATTTGACAGGGTGATGTTGCTGACCATGGCCGCAATAGCGTCCAGTCAAATTAGTTTCAAAATATTCAACAGCGTGTATATTAAATGGTAAAGACATACAATTCGTTCAACAACGCTTAGTCCGTCATCAATTGAGAGGTCGTGACGAACTCATCTACGTCATTCATGGCGTCATTGATTAGGACCTCACACTACACGTCATGTAGTTGATTATAACGTCATATGATGGTCGAATAAAATGGAACGGTCCATTATGATTGTGACGACAGCTATCTAGTGACGTAATTGATTATGACGTCAGATACCTGAGTGACCAAATCGGATCCCGCCATTGACCATATACCATGAAGCATCAATCAAGCGCCTGCCATACTCAATCAGGCATCACTGGAAGATATAGAGCGGTATTTAGACGGTGTTCACGCTAGAGGGATAATCTGCAGGAAATCCGATGTAAGTCCGTTCGATCGCAAATATTTCTTCACTTGTCACAACTTGTGTAACTTACATGGGTAAGACGAAATTTTGTGATCGATTTGACTTACATCGCATTAGCTTTCTAGCGTGAACAAGGACTAGAAGCAGAAATCCGATTCCTAGCTAGGTGGAGTGACTGGTGAATGAATGGTGGACTCCAGTTTCTCAGCCAGTCATATGGCGTCATGATCAACTACGTCACATGTAGACTGACGTCCCAATCGATTACGTCATGAATGACTCGATTTATTCCGTCAAGTTGTATGAAAGTCTTTACTATTTAATAAAGATGCTGTTGAATATTTTGAAAATAATTTGACTGGACAATTTTGCTGCCATTGTCAGCAAAAGGGCCCAGTAAAATTAGTTTCACATGTTCACCAGCTTACCTGCATAGTTTTCTTGAAACTGAGATTCAATGAGTTCGGGGATCGATTGATTCCAACACGGGCGAAGCGTGGGTGGGGCTTAGCTAGAGTTGGGGGTGGTGGTGGGCATAGATAAAACGGGATTCATCCATTACCTCAATGCACATGTTATTAGGGCCTATTATGGAGACGTCGTTCGGCATCAGCCTTCAGAGTGGAACAGAAAGTCCAATTTAAATAATTTATCTTTGTCATGGACGATAAATTTTTAAAACGAACCTGTAAATACCAGACATTTTGCGTTAACCCTTTAGCTTTCGAATTTGTTTTAAAAAATTAAATTTTCTCATAGAAAATGTCCATGTGCAGACCAAGATTAGACTATTTTTGAAAATTTACCACTGGAATGACTGGCTCGGTTATCGAGCCGGTGATTCCAGTGGTAAATTATCAAAAATAATCTCTTGCTCTGTAAATTGACATTTCTCAGGACCCCTGCAGAAGCCGTGTTAAGGGGTTAATAGATCGCTGTTTGGTGGAAATGGCCCTAGTTAATTAGCTTTTAATTATCAAACCGCAAATACCTCCTCTGTTGATATACGAGATAGCGTCACACGCTATGTCATTCGTGACCGGTTCCTTACTTAACTGTCTCGCCACTACAAGCCACCAGGCAATAGGTTCAAAGGGCCAAAGCTCTGGATCTGCTGAATATTTTGAAAATAATTTGACTGAAAATTGTTGGTGGCTAACCCACCAACAGCTTTCAGTCAAATTGTTTTCGAAATATTCAGCAGATCCAGAGTTTAACCCCATGGAAAATGTAGTCTGCAAAACAGTTAAATATAATCACGCTGAGGTAAATGTGACAATGTACAGTCAGTCCGTTGGTAAATTTTGCGACGTCTTCCTCAACATTTCCCATGAACTACGTGAATGACATGGATAGTACCAAACAAATTCGTTGTATAAATTTGAAATCACACTGCGGGTGAAGCGTGAAAAGTATGTCACACCGAGGCACACTGATCTACATTTTTTTAGCTACGCCAAATGTGATTAAGCTAGGATTCCATTAACGCGTATACGTATGCGTATCCGAATGAGTGATTCCATTTGTACGTATGCGTACTACTACTACTACTACTACTACTACTACTACTACTCCTACTACTACTACTACTACTACTACTACTACTACTACTACTACTACTACTACTACTACTACTACTACTACTACTCCTACTACTACTACTACTACTACTACTACTACTACTACTACTACTACTACTAGCATGAATATGGTCAAAAATAGTATATCCGCCTTTCAGTGAGTTTCACATTCCAGCGCGCTTACTATGAATTTATCTTCTATATTGGAACACATGTGCAGAATAATAGTGCCGATTTGGGGAAAGCCCATGAATGACGTAATGAAAACGTAATTTTCAAGGAATCCCACATCCGAATGCTGTCCGGATCCGAATGAAATCGCTACATGTAGCGATCGGATTCGGATACGGACAGGTTTCGCATACGCATACGGACATATGGAATCATACTATCTATTTGTAATGGGAGCGAAAAAAAAATTCGGGTACGCATACGTATACGCATACGCATACGCGTTAATGGAATCCTAGCTTTACTGTATATGAAAAACTCTTAAAACTACATCCAAGATTAAGATTTTGTGACTGGTTGTCTGTCTGTCTGTCTGGCTGGCTGGCTGGCTGGCTGGCTGGCTGGCTGGCTGGCTGGCTGGCTGGCTGGCTGGTTGGCTGGCTGGCTGGCTGGCTGGCTGGTTGGCTGGCTGGCTGGCTGGCTGGCTGGCTGGCTGGCTGGCTGGCTGGCTGGCTGGCTGGCTGGTTGGCTGGCTGGCTGGCTGGCTGGCTGGCTGGCTGGCTGGTTGGCTGGCTGGTTGGCTGGCTGGCTGGCTGGCTGGTTGGCTGACTGACTAATACCTGTATAAACTGCTTAAAGTGCGTTGTATCCGATTCCAATAATAAAGTAATGCTGTTTGCGCGTGGGTTCTCGTCTTAAGTGGTATGCGCAGTACATTCTGGGAAGGGACTTTCCCAAAATACGCTAATGTTGGAAAGGTCTATTAGCGAAGGGACATCGCGGCCTATTGAGCTACTATAAGCGTGGTCATTCGAACACCTGTCTAATTCGTTGGCAACACCAATACTATGCCTGGACCAACTCAACTGAATGGTCTCCCGAAATCGTAAACTATCGTAGTTACTTTCCGTTTCCATATTCACCTGGCCATACCGCCAAGACCTGATACGACAGTTGTTAGAAAATTAATGCTGAAAAATATTTTGATGAATAAACGTCAAAAAGTTATCCTTCTAGGTGGAGAATTTTATAAAGTACTATGTTATATTATGTTCGTGAACCATGTTGAACTTTTTGATAATCATTTGAGTAAAATTTATTGACGCTTATGGCAGCACCAACGTTCACTGTAATTGTTTATTTGTTCAACTCGTCACGAGTGAGTTTTACCAACTATTTTGAGAACACTTTTACTGAAATATTTCGTAGTCAAATTGCTCTCAATGCAATCGATGGGACTTTTGATGCTGGAATATTCGTCAATTGCTTTCACATTCCGATCAATAATAATCATTATATATTTTTGAGCTGGGTTTGTAAAGGGTCTTTCTTTCCAAAGTTGGCATACTGTATCTTCCAACTCCCCAGACCACACGTTCGCCATCCTCAAAAAGACGCAGGTGACGCGTGCGACTCACGTGACTTGATACTGTTCTTTGGTTGACTAATCAAGGTAACTACATTCGGGATTTGTCATGAGCGCAGTCACACCAACATGACAGAAAATGACTATGGCCAATTACGATCAATTGAACATACTCAATCGGGCCGACAGTCTACGACGCGACTCAAATTGATACGACTACATGCCATGTCACAGCAACAGGATTATCTGTGAAAGGCCGTTGAGTTGTAGAGAGTCGGAAATCGTCTTATTGGCGTGGCCGAGGAATTCATGAATCCATTTCCTAACTCAATCATATGACGTCATAATCAGCTACGCGACGTGTATGCTGACGTCATA
This sequence comes from Chaetoderma sp. LZ-2023a, assembly GCA_034401795.1. NCBI lineage: Eukaryota > Metazoa > Mollusca > Caudofoveata > Chaetodermatida > Chaetodermatidae > Chaetoderma > Chaetoderma sp. LZ-2023a. The sequence goes on from JAVVLW010003754.1 coordinate 10,978, forward strand.
ATCATGAATGATTCGATTAAGACTGTCTTTAACGCTTAATAGTCCGACACGTTGCACGAATTGTATGATCTTGCTATTTAAGTAATATGCTGTTGAATATTTTGAAACTAAATCGATCAAATATACGCAAAAACGGTGCCAGTGCTTAGCTAGAAATGGGCGGACATAGCTAGAAACGGACGGGATATAGCTAGAAATGGGCGGAAACTAGCTAGAGATGGGCGGAAACTAGCTAGAGATGGGCGGAAACAAGCTAGAGATGGGCCGGACATAGCTGGAAATGGATCCCTCCACCTAGAATAGCATTGAATCATTAACCCGGTGTATATTTAGCATAATGGCTTTTGTATTTCATTTATAACAGCTAACTACGCTACAAAAGGTTTTACAACTCATATAGACGATGAAGACGTCGTCCAAGGATTGCTGTTTGGGGCTTCAATGGACGTTATCCAGACGCCACGGCCAAAAATTATAGTAGGTGAAATAAACTGCTAATAGTAGTCTAGAGCCGTGTTCTCACTGAAGAGTTACACGGGAATAACGCCATACTTCAGTATGACGTTATTCCTGATTAAACCCATGTTCTCACTAAAGACTTAAACACCGTAACGCGATATTGAGGTATGGCGGCCTAGAGTCTCTAGTGAGAACACGGCCTAGGGTCTTGTTCTCATACAGCCGCTATTTCCGTAAATACCAGACATATCGGCTAGCGTTCTCATTGGACTGCCTCTTGTTCCAGAATAAATACGTCACTTATTTAAGAAAATTAGGCCGTGTTCTCACTAGATAGTTAATCAGGAATAACGCCATACGTCAGTTAAGTCTCTAGTGAGAAGATGGCCTAACTCTAAAACATTTCGGCGGTTTATCTTCCGATATACCGTTATTGCTTCCCTATGTGAACGCGACCTATTCCTTCAAATTTGCCAGGTAAGGTTAACGTCTGCATTTTCTCCCACTTTCCGCCGGCTAGCGCTACTGTCATAGTTTTATCACACTCTCCACCAGATAGCGCTACCGTGCAGTCAAAGATTATCTCTCACCAGTGTAAATGCAAACAGATATATCGGCTATATATTACCTTACATATTACACGTAACATAATTTTGTGGTTAAACAGGATTAGGCAATGAGAAAGAGGTCTAGCATACGGTAATGCCATATATATATATATATATATATATATATATATATATATATATATATATATATATATATATATATATATATATATATATATATATATATATATATATATATATATATATATATATATATATATATATATATATATATATATATATATATATATATATATATATATATATATATATATATATATAACTATAGAGCGTGTATGCTCCTCAAAGAGTTCAGTATTTTTTCCTTTATATGAGAATATTATATTACAAAAAATCTTGTTTTTCTGTTGCGACCTAATCGCACAAAATGTCAGAATAAAATAACCAACCAATCTTTGTTTAGGATGAAAATATATGAGTTCGGGTCAAGAATCTCTCTTCTCAATACGAGCAAAATTAGAGTCCCAGTATTATGTAGGCTGGCATGGTATTATAGAGCGTGCCAATCGGACTGGTCACTAGCCAGAATGAAAATAGCACTGAGAAATGTCACGATCGGCTAAGAGTTGTTGACAAATTGGGGAGATGGAATAAACACATGCGATGAACGGCTGTTACTGACAGCTTGGTTCGAGTCGTCAAAATCTGAAAAAATGTCAGTCATGCGCAGTTGCATTTTACTGGAGTCGCATCGCCGGTGGTCGGGACAACTATAGGGATTAGCGCTCTTTAGACCCATTTCTATGACCTATGGATCTTAAAAACCGTAAAACGCTTAAAACCTTCTGCAAGGCGGCATTTCAGAATTCAGTGTTTTCCTCGCCGATCTCGTTTATATGAGAATGTTATGCTACTAACAAAATCTTATTTTTTGTTGCAAATTCCATTACCTAGTCGAATAAAATGTGTGATTAATCCAGCCAACCAAATCTTATTTACGAAAAAAATCTATAAATTCTCTAGCTAAGCTCCACCCACACCTCGCCGTGTTGGGATTGATCGATCCCCGAATGTCCTAACTATAAATTTCCTGAACACTATATAGGGAAGCTGTTGAATATTTTGTAACTATGGCAGCAACAACGCCCAATCAAATTAGTTTCAAAATATTCAACAAAATATCTAATAGTAAAGACATATAATTTGTACAAAAATGCATAGACCGTCTTCACATATGCGTTCGTGACGTACTTATCGACATCATTCATGACGTCATTCATTATGCCATTCTACACATCACGTAGTTGATTATGACGTCATATGATGGGTGGATACTCTGGAAATGTGAATTAGTTAGCCATTATTCTACTGTAGAGCGCACGAGGTAATATTAAAAACACTGTTGATCGGTCTCTCTTCTGATTACGGGGAGTAATTTGAGTCACGGTATTGTGTATGCTGGCACGGTATAACAGACCATGGTGACTGGACTGGGCAGTAGCCAGAAGAATGAGAATAGCTCTGAGAAACGTCACGATCGCGAAGATGAAATGAACGTGTCCGTCCGCTGAACAGGTGTTGGTGACAATTTGCTTTGTATCAAAATCTGAAAATAATCGGGCAGGCACACTAGTGTTTTACTGAACTAGCATCGCCGGCAATCGGGAGAACGATTCCAATAATAACAGGTATGATGGTAAGCGCTCAAGAGCTATCTATCTCTACGGATAAGACTGTGATTGATTGATTTATTCCACAATAAGCCATAGGCCATTGAGTGTACATTTAAACGTATATATATATATATATATATATATATATATATATATATATATATATATATATATATATATATATATATATATATATATATATATATATATATATATACATATATATATATATATATATATATATATATATATATATATATATATATATATATATATATATATATATATATATATATATATATATATTGACAATTAAATTAGTATGCTATACAAGTATCTAAATGCCTAGTCTTATATTTAATACAGTGAATTTCTCTTTAGCGTTATATTCACAAACCCTTCAACAGCAAAATAACATTTATAAAGGCGGGCTTATGCAGCTTAAACATGGCTTGGGCATATTATTTATACAGTTTTCACCAATATATAACATATTACCTATGGGGTGAATAATACCATACACTACAATTCGTAGATCAAATCATGTTAAAGTTTTCTAAACATTTCTACCACATATAGAAACTATGACCGTGTTTGGATTGGGCATGTTATTTCATGTCCTTGAAGGAACTATTTCTTCTTAACCCTGATTATCGATTTCCAGTAAGTTATACAGATGAGCTGTTGGGTATCTTGAGGCTAACTCGACTGGGCGCCGGCGCTGCCTAAGGCAGCAACAGCGCCCAGTCAAACCAGCCTCAAAACATCCAAAGCATGTCTATTAAATAGCAAAGAATTGCAAAGACACGCAATTTATACAACGTGCCAGACTCTTTGAGATTCGATGACTGTCTATATGGAACCCTTTTTGACGTAATGATTGTGACGTCATCATACACGCGCTGAACTGATTATGACGTCATACTAGGTCAGATGATGAATGGATACTTTGGAAAGTTAATTCGTACGTGTCAGACTATTAATCGTTTAAGACTGACTATATCAAGGCATTCATGACGTCATGATTGTGACGTCATCTTACACATCACGTAGTTGATTATGACGTCATATGATCAAGGGATGTACTTGGAAGGGTCCATTTTATCATGTATCTATGTATAGATCTTGAAGGTGCATATCAACAGCAGAATGCCCGAAAACAAAACTGCTGAAACCACATGCTCCTAGAGGCCTAAACTGTGCACCCAGATGCAATGAAACGAAATATATCCCCAGCACACGATGATTCGACTACGCATATTAATTAATAAAATTTCTTTAAGCTGTCAAATTGAATTAGAGGCACGAGTCCCCCATTCAAATTCACAACTAACCCTATGAAATTTATTTATATGAAATGAAATCATCATGCGCCATGACTCTTCCCGCCCCACTACATCGAGGCGCACAATCCAAGCCCCCAAAAGCATATAATCTTAACAATTCTATTCTCAAGCATTCTGGCGCGAGCATGCACCTTTAATTACTGTAAGTTGTATTGATTGTCTCGCGTAATTTATGATGATTTGCCTAAACAGGCAAAAATGCAAATAAATATCATTTCATATCATATCTAGGATAAAACAAATGGCCTACGCTCACCCACGACATGGGGCCCCTCAGATTCCCCATAGCAAGATATTTGCCAAACAACACGCATCAGTTTATATGATTTTGTATCTTCAGATATTGTAATAGTTGCCATTGTTCGACCTTTCACCCTTGAACTCATCATACTAACATACGCTCACTCACATCGTTCCTCTACTCGATACGGGAGGGAGGTCGAGACCGTGCAATAGGACGATGCCTTGAAATAGGTCTACTATATTGTCTTATATTTCAGACATCGATAAGGAAATCAGCTGATGTTAAATATTTTGAAACAAATTTGGGAGCTTGCAGTCAAATTAGTTTCAAAATTTTCAGCAGAAATTTCCCTTCATAATAAAGAATCAGTAGTTTATGGTCTGTGGTGGTTAGTTAATGGATTAAAATATCCAACGCGCTTACAACTTAAACATCAACCTCACAATAAAGCGTCATCCGGTCTCCAGCCAACTTCCGACACTTCATTGCGATTACTACAGGTTAACGTTAACAGGAACACTGTACAGGTAAGCGCAATGAATTGTGTAAATTTGGCTGTAGACCGAATAGTCTTACCAGATATGCTAATATAATGATCCGGTCATTTCTAGCTCCGCCCTCACTTTACCCGTGATGGAATCGATTTTCAACTTTGAATCCTGAATTTCAATGAATGAATGAATGAATGAATGAATGAATGAATGAATGAATGAATGAATTGGATGGATGGATGGATGGATGGATGGGTGGGTGGGAGGGTGGATGGATGGATGGGTGGATGGATGCATGGATGGATGGATGGATTGGTGGGTGGGTGGGTGGGTGGGTGGGTGGGTGGGTAGATGGGTGGATAATAATAATAATAATAATAATAATAATAATAATAATAATAATAATAATAATAATAATCTTTATTTAAGGAGGGTATACATCGTCAGTAAACTGATCTTCACGAGGCCCTCACACACACACAGACACGCACGCACGCACGCACGCACGCACGCACGCACGCACGCACGCACGCACGCACGCACGCACGCACGCACGCACGCACGCACGCACGCACGCACGCACGCACGCACGCACGCACGCACGCACGCACGCACGCACGCACGCATATAAATATATAACTATTTACAAATATACAAAATATACAATATTATAACACAAGTAAAATGACTGTTAAATTAGATAATTAACATATTTGTTCATTTTCGATAGATATTACTAAAACAGTATTGCAGAATAATTACCTCGTCGAATGTCGATGTTCGAATCACCGTTCACGCATACATACACGCAAGGTCGTACACATTCATTCACACATACACACATACATAGTTATTTAGAAATAAACAAAATATGCAATATTAGAACACAAGTAAAAAGTTGAAATCACATTTCCCATATATCACTATAATTTAGTAATATATTCATGTATATTTGATTTGAATGCCAGCAGAGTAGAAGACTGAGTAATCGTTTCAGGCAGAGAATTCCACAGTTGCGCTGCAGTGTATTTGAAGCTTTTTCTGCCATATTCCGTTTTAATCTTCGGAAGTTGTAAGTGATTGCGTGTTTTGGAACGTAAATTTCTAGTGCCACCCCAACGGAAGTGAACATGTCTTTCATGTAACCAGGGGCCAGACCATTTCTAGATTTATATGTCATAATACCCGTTTTAATTTGCATTCTTTTAGTTAAATTTGTCCAGTTTAATGTTTCATATAGTTGTGCAGATGGTGTCCTGTAAGGCATGTCTAATATCACACTAGCAGCCCGTTTTTGTAGTTTTTCTAAACTATCCAATACTGTAGGTGAAGACGGGCAAAATACAAGACTACAATAATCAATGTGTGAAAGGATATAGACTTATAGAACAGATTTCGTTGCTCAATGCTAAGATAATGTTTATTTTTCCGTAGAATATAAATCACGGACGAAATCTTTTTACAAAGTTTGCCTATATGTTCTTTCCATGCAAGCGTATTGTCTATGTATACTCCTAAAAGTTTGTCAGATTCCACAACATTTAAGCTTCCACGATTTGGAGGGATTATAACATTATTATATACTTGTTTCAATTTATGCTTGGTTCCTAACATCATAAACTTAGTTTTGTCCGTATTTAACAACATTTTATTATTTACACACCATTCTTCTACCGACTTCATACCGTTAATTAGATTTTCTTGAATTTCAGCGACATTTGAGCTAGCAGCATGCATAGTTGTATCATCAGCATACATATCCATAAGATTGTTGACACACATGGGTAAATCTTTAACATATAAAATGAACAGAAGTGCCCCTAAAACCAAGCCTTGTGGTACTCCTATATCGATGGGCAGTGGTTTAGAATTCTTTCCAGAAATTGAAAATTATTGTTGTCTGCCATTTAAATATGAAGAAAACCACTAATGTATTATAGCTGAATTTGTAAATACTTAATTTTTGTAATAGGATGTCACGATTGACAAGATCAAAGGCCTTTTTAAAGTCAATCATAATAGAACCAATAAGGTCACCATTATCTATCGAAAAGCGCCGTCTTTCTACTAGATTTAACAAAGCAGTTTCACATGACTGGTTAGGTCTGAAGCCTGATTGCGACTCGACTAATACATTATACTTGGTTATAAATTTATAAATATGATCATGTATGTGTCGTTCAATAACCTTAGAGATAATGGGTAATATAGAGATAGGCCTATAATTGCTAACATTGGTTTTTGAATCAGATTTATGTAGAGGCTTTACTTTTGCACATTTCCACATTTTGGGGAATTCTCCGGTAGCTATGCTTTTGTTTATAATAAGTGCAATTGAGGGTGCACTTATTGATGCTGCTGCTTTGAGGAAGTGTGCGTTCAATTCATCATAACCAGATGACTTATTTGTTTTTAAGTTGCTAAGTTCTCTGGACACATATTCAACGGTTATATATGGAATTCGAAACTCTATATTTTCTGGAACTTTAGTAAAAACATGATCTGATAGCTTATCAAATGCCATTGGCCTTTGTTTTATCACGGAGTGTCAGTTTTGACGCGATTGTACTGAAATATATATTAAAATGTTCAGATTGCATTTGTGGGTTTTGAATTTCACTTCCATTATCATCACAGATTATTGAAGGTAATTTGTTTGCCTTGGGATTTATGTCTTTTAGAATTTTCCATATATTAGCCGGATTATTTTTTCCTGCTTCTAATTTATTTGCAAAATAATCTCGTTTAGATGTTTTAATCAAATACGCAACTCTTTGCTTTAACATTTTAAAATTCAACATGTTTCCTAAGTTTTTATGATAATCCCTTTCTTTCATTGTTTTTAAAACTTCTCTGTTCATCCATCCCGGTTGACATACACGTTTAACTCTGCGTTCAATGACAGGAGCGTGTTTATTTATAATGTTGATGAATTTTGCATACCATTGATCCAGCGCTTGATTAGGACTACCTAAATAACCTATAGAACGCCAATCACCTACAGACAGGTCACTAAGAAACGTAGCTCCATTAAAGCTTTTGATGCTCCTGTATTTAATAAGTTGGTGCGAATTTCGAGTTTTGAATGGTTTGCATTTGCGTACAGCGAATATTGGATAATGGTCACTTAGTGCCAAAGAGCCGACATGTGACGATTGAATTTTGTCTTTATCTGTGACATACACATGGTCAATCAGTTTTGATGTTTTCTCAGTAACTCTGGTTGGATTACGTATAAGTTGCTCTAAATGAAAAAGTTCAATTAAAGACTGCCATTTATAATTATCTGCTTTAATAAGGTCGAAATTAAAATCTCCTACAAGTATAATATCTGAGTTTTCGGAATATACCTTTTCTAACATAGCTTCACATTCATCAATCCAGATAGCGGGTGAATCAGGGGGTCTATAGACACAGCCCAATAGGAAAGGCTTGGTCTTAAAGGGTCTACTTTCAATCCATGGAGTTTCCAGATCATCGGTTTCAATATTTAGTTCCTCACATATGAATAGTTATCAACTATATATAGTACAATTCCACCACCGTCCTGTTCTTTTCTGTCCTTTCTTTCATTAACATAGCCTTCAATTTCAATGGAGTTATTTGGAATTGTTGATGAGAGAAATGTTTCAGTGGTACAGAAAACTTCAAGTTCTCTTTCACACTTCTCCATGATCAGTTTTAACTGGTCAATCTTAGGCACCAGGTGCTGTACATTTAAATGACCAATCCTAATTCCTTTAGAATTAATATTGAAAGACGGCAGATCAATGGATTTATTATTATTATTATTATTATTATTATTATTATTATTATTATTATTATTATTATTATTATTATTATTATTGGTGGATGGTTGGATGAATGAATGGATGAATGAAGGATTTATTTACGCCCAGATCATTATACAATGACATATGGGGAATATACATTATATGACTGTTCGTAACTATATAATTACTGTATGTCCCCAACTACATAACTATATATACATATACATTTATACATACACATATACATACATAAATACACATATACAGCATGCCGGTATAGTTACCTAGAAAGTTAGATTTTTGGAATTCTGGTCTAAAGTTTTAATCGATTCCGACATGAATAAGAGGTAGGCGGAGATGGCTATAGATTGGCGGGGAATTGCTAGAGATTGGCGGGGAATTGCTAGATATAGATTTCCCTGCAAGAGCAATAACAGATTGCAGGACAGCGTGAATGAGTATGTGCGTTTTGTGTGCGTGCGTGCGTTCGTGCATGGTTGCGTGCTTGCATGAACGTTGACTATACAACCTCTAACAATATCTGCATGGAATTTCCATCATGCGTTGCCGTGGAGATATCTCATTTTACTATAATGCAATGTATTGATCCGACCTGTCACTTAATTATGTCATATGCATGTTTTCGTCACAGTAAACAGTAGCGTATCTAGCTCCGTCATGAATACAACGTTTATCAAGTGTACGGATTCTATGTCTTTACGTTAATAATTCTGTTTAATATTTTGAAACTAATTTGACTGGGTGCTTTCGCTGCCACATGCACCAACAGCACCCAGGCAGTTTCGAAACAAACAACAGCCTACCAGTATAAATAATAATAAACATTCCCCAGTTGAATATTTAGAAATTAATTTGACTGACCGCTGTTGCTGCTTTTTTTTTAATAACATCGGTCACAAAAATTGTCATTTTGCTCTGTTAATGTATGTCCAATTAAGGCCAAGGGAAGACTGGAGTTGTTTTTTTTTGGATGTATCACTGGAATGACTTGCCCGAGAATCGATCCAGGCATTCCAGTGTTACAATTCCGAAAAAAGTCTTCTATTGGCCTCCCAAATGCCTTTCACTGGGCTGTAAATGGTAAACAATCTAAGCCAGCTATTAATAATAGGTTCATGGGTTCATGAAGGCTATTCCTGGTAATCCGCCGCTGGCTCGACTAGTTGATTCAGCTGTTTCAGTTGCTGATTTTCAGAGATGACCTCCACCGGACTACTAATGGATACTTTAAGATGACCATAGACCACTATTATTAGCATTCGTCATTATTATTAACCCTTTGACACCCATACCAGCAGCTTCTGTAGTAATTTGGATTCTCTTGAACAAATTCATGGCTTAAAGGGTTAATTATCATTACCCATCCCAACCAATGATCAGCCCTCATCATTCCAATTTTCAGTTGTGTACATGTAACAGCAACGTAGAACATCTTTGCCTGATTGAAACTAAGCCGTGTATAATCTTGCCAAGACAAGGAAAGTATCTCTGGCATCTTCCTCCCCTAAACTCTTTCCGACTATAGTTGTTTCGGCTTTTTTCTTCTTCTATCCTTACCATGCCAACCAAATTCCCCTGCTCATCCTGTAAGAGACCTGTTAGAACTAATCAAAAAGCCTTATTATGCGACTTGTGTTCGGAGTGGGTTCACTTAAGATGTTCTAAACTCACTGCTTCTGATTATCTCCATCTTGAGTTAGATGAGCAGCCATGGTGGTGTCTAAATTGCAACAAATCTTTATTCCCTTTCAATCACATTAATGATGATGCTGACTACACACTTGCAATCATGAATCCACATGTTGAATATAACTACATACAAGACCTAATTCTAAATCCCTTCAAACTTAACACCCACACGTATAGAGACATCAACTCAAAAGATGCTAGAACTGACTTATCCATACCTCCACAAACTTGTAACTATACGCTTCTAAGCCAATTTAATGATTTTATAACAAACAGTAAAGAAAGCATTGCACTCTCACTCATGCACGCAAACACTCAATCGATACTGAAGAACAATGACAAGTTAAATAATTTCCTAGATATGAGTGCACACGAGTTTGGAATTATTGGAATTACAGAGACTTGGCTAAAAGTAAACTCACCTTCTACTCTAGTTAACAAGAATAACTATACATTTATCGAAAAGTACAGATCTGACATAATTAGCAAGGATGGTGGAGGTGGTGTAGGCATGTACATAAAAGACAATATTCAATTCATTTTGCGTGAAAACTTTTCCATAATGGAAGAATACATTGAAACAATATTTATCGAAATTCCGATTCAAAAAGGTAGAAATAAAATTGTTGGCACAATCTACAGGCCTCCTGACAGTGACAAACAATTCATTGAAGCTTTGAGCAGAATTCTGGATACAATACAAAAGGAAAATAAAACAGCCTACCTTATGGGTGATTTCAATATTGATCTGCAGCAACAGAAATGTTGTCATACCAAAGACTTCATTAACTTATTAAATACCTACTTTTGCTATCCGACAATAACTAAACCAACTAGAATAACAGAATCTACGGCGACCGTCATTGACAACATATTCTGCAATAATATTAATCGCAATATCAGTAAAACTCATGTCGGAATTTTTGTAACTGATATCTCAGATCATTTACCTATATTTCTCCTAGAAAAACAACAAACATACCAGAAACAATTCGAACAGGAAAAATTTAAATGCAGAGATTACTGTCAGGTCAACATTGAAACATTCAAAAGATCTATGTCAGAGGTCGATTGGAGCATAGTGACAGACATTCAGTCTTGTGAGCATGCCTACAACAAATTTCATGACATCTGCACGACTATTTTTGAACAAAGCTTTCCAATGAAAGAAAGTAAAAAATATAAGCATAACCCAACTAAACCTTGGCTTACAAGTGGTTTAATAGCTGCCTGTCATACAAAACATCAGCTCTACTTAACATTTATCAAGTGTCAAACTAATTACAATGAAATTCAGTTTAAAAAATATAGAAATAAATTAGATCAAATAATAAAAACAGCTAAGAAAACATATAATCACAAGAAATTTGAACAGCCCAAAAATGACATAAAAGAGACATGGAAAACCATTAAATCACTTTTAAACAAGACCAATACGGCACAACAGACACAATTTCTTCACAAGAATAAGGTCATTACCGATAAATTCGAAATTGCCAATGGATTCAATGATTATTTCGTAAATATAGGACCAGAACTTTCGAACAAAATTCAATCAACATCCGAGAAAAATTTTTCTGATTACCTTACAGGAAGCTATCAATCATCATTCTTCGTTAACCCTACTAGCACTGAAGAGATCTTTAACGTTCTAAACAAACTCAACCAAGCCAAAAGTGCCGGAATCGATGGTTTTAAGTGGTGCATTTATAAAACCTGTGTTATGGATATCCTTATCCCACTTAGTCACATTTGCAACTTATCCCTAGCACAAGGCATTTTCCCATCAAAACTAAAAATAGCACGTGTTACACCAATTTATAAAGCCAAGGATTCTACTAACTTCTCAAACTATAGACCAGTCTCCATACTTCCACTTTTCTCCAAGTTACTAGAGCGCCTTATGTACAATCGACTGACAAAAAAGGACAAAAAGTCAATTTTATACAAATCGCAATATGGATTTCGTGAGAAACATTCAACAATGCATGCAATAGCCGAAATGACAGAAAAAATTATTGAATCACTGGAAAACCCCCAAAGTATAATAGGCATCTTCTTGGACCTTTCAAAAGCTTTCGACACTATCAACCACCAGATCTTACTAGAAAAACTTGCCTATTATGGTATAAGAGGCAGTGCACTCACCTGGTTCCAGAACTACCTAAGTAAAAGAACACAATGCGTACAATATAATGAAATATGCTCTGAAAACAGGCAATTAACTTGTGGTGTTCCTCAGGGATCTATTCTTGGCCCATTGCTGTTTCTTCTTTACATGAATGATCTACCTAACATATGCAAGCACATGCCACTAATACTGTTCGCTGATGACACAAATGCTTTTTGCTGCGATGACAACATAGACACCTTATACAGAAAAACAAATAAGGAAATGGAAGAAATTACTGACTGGTTTTCAATAAACAAATTATCATTGAATGTTGAATGTTGACAAAACAAATTATATGTTATTTACAAACCTCAAACTAAAAAAAGATGAAATTCCAAAAATCTACATAAACAAAAAAGAAATTGAGGAGGCCCTATTTGCCAAATTCTTGGGAGTATATTTGGATAAACATTTGACCTGGGCTAAACAAATCGAGATGGTAACAGCAAAGGTGGCAAGAGGCATAGGTGTCATACAAAGACTAAAACCTTACATGACACCAGCTACAATTAAAACTCTATACTGCACCCTTGTTGTTCCGCATCTCACCTACTGTAACGATATCTGGACGAATACACAAAAAAGCAACCTAACAAAACTACAAAGTCTACAGAAAAAGGCACTAAAACTCTTTTCTAAACCAGCAAAGGGCCAGAATATATTCAAGTCAGAAAAGCTATTAAAACTAAAGGACATAGGCAAACTACAGATGTATACCATTGTAAAGGAGTTTCACCACAATACATTACCACAATCCATAGCCTCCAATTTCACACTAAGCACAGACATCCACAAACACAACACTAGGACAAAACACAATTTACACACTCAATCTACACGAACAGAAATAGGAAAACGACGAATTACAATAGCAGCCACAAAACTATGGAACAGCACCAGTACAAAAATACGCGATAGCATATTAAACCTGAAATCCTTTAAGAAGATTGCCAGGGAATCTATGATCGACAAATACTAAATTAATATATTTATACCTGATGGTCACAGATTCTCTGCTAATTAATAATAATACAAGCCTAATGACATTCCACCACCACCACAACCACTATAGATAAACTAACCTAACCTAATAATTGAAGTAAGAAGTCTAAACACAAACATACTTCACAGTTTACTTTCACTACTACTACACCTAAATAACCCACAAACGATCAACGCATCTATTGATTCTTAACAAACTCTAACCATCTCAACTTTATATTACAGTGATGAGCTCTTCCCTGCCCCCCCCCCCCACCCACCCTCAGTAGCATACAGAAGTCCTATATAATAATAAACCACTCCAAACTAAATTTAAATAAAATGAGATAATGATGTAACTAGGGAGTATATGTATAATATATGTTTAATTAAGTCAAGTTAAGCAAATATGTATGAGTGTATTTAAATACTAATGCCATAAATATGTGTTTGAATGCCGTGTGTTTTATGGTTGTGCACATAGTGGCATATATCTATGTAAACATCAAAGAAGGGACAGCCCTACCCACCCACTGCCTAATGGAAGACATATATGTATTAAATACTTGTATATATGATATATATATCAAAGTTTATGTCCGAACTCCACAAAACAAACCAAAATAGTCCTGGACATTCATATCAAGGTAGCTTTTCACCATTTTGTCACTGTGCCACTGTCTTGTGTGTCGTATATATGTGTCAATGTATAAATGTTGTAATGTGTGTAAGGAGTCCATCACTCAATAGGCCATGCCTTTGATGGACTGCCTGTTTAGATTGTATTGATTGTATAGAAAAAACCATGAAATAAAGCAACTTTGAACTTTGAACTTTGGTAGGTTAGTTTCAAAATATTCAACAGCTTAGTTGTTTCGTTACGTTGAAAGTGGGATTCTGGCAATTCAGGATTCCAATTATATAAATTGATTCCAACGAGCGAATAAAGTGGGCGGAGCTTAGCTAGAAATGGGAGGAGCATAGCTTGAAATGGATCCATCTATTACAATGCTCGAGCATACACACTCATAATATGGAGCACGCCTATCAATCATGGTCGGCAACCCAATGGATGAAGCCAGTTTTAGCTATGCCTCGCACATTACTAATTCACCTCGTATGACGTCATAATCAGCTCAGCGCATGTAAAATGACGTCACAATCATTACCTCACAAAGGGTTCCATATAGACCGTCATCAAATCTCAAACAGTCTGACACGTTGTATGAATTATATGTCTTTGTAATTCTTTGCTATTTAATACACATATTGTTGAATATTTTGAAACTAATTTGACTGGGCACTGTTACTGCCTTAGGCAGCAACAGCACCCAGTCAAATTAGTTTCAAAATATTCAACAGTTTACCTGTGTAGTTTCTTTGGAAATTGATAGTCAGGGTGTTCAGAGATTGATCGATCCCAACACGAGCAGGTGTGTGGGTGGAGCTTAGCTGGAGATGGGCGGGGCATAGATAAAAGCGGACAGGTCCATTTACGCATTGTCCGTGTTGGTATCGATCGAAACCGGAATTCCTTGAATCTCAATATCCAGAAAATTATGCAGGTAAGATGTTGAATATTTTGAAACTAATTTAACTGTGTACTGTAGTGTTGCTGCTTATAGGGCCCAGTTAAACTAGATTCACAATATTCAACAGGATGTTTATTAATTAGTACAAGACATACATACAGTTCGTACAACTTGGCGGAGTTATATGCGTTTGTGACAGACTTGAATATGCCATTCGTGACGTATTTGATTGTGACGTAAGCCTACCCGTGACGTATTTTATTATGACGTCACATACTTGACTGATAGTGACTGGATTAATCTATTGTTGTTTTATGTATTCATTCCTTCAGGCTTGTGCACCATTGTGGATCAATCTATTTGCTCTTCCTCGCAAACGGCTCTTCCCGAACGGAATATGCTACGAAAAACAAGCCGACGACCCCCTCCTCAGCTATAAGCCGTTACGGAATTATAGAAATCAATATGCTGATACCTCTCAGCTACCCAAGTACGCGTACGGCGAGGCTGGGCATAGTGTTCACTATATACAGGTATTGTATGTTCTCGAATATGTACAAACTCCTAAATAGACGTATGCATGATGTGAAGCATTTTCCGTTGCCCAAGTTGATTTCACATTAGTTGGGTGTGAAATAAAGAAAAATGTAGGTAACAATTTTTTCGGCACCCGTGACCTCTGTAGGAGTAGATAAGGGACGTGCTGGGTCCCACAAAAGAAATCACAACAAGCAGTCCGGTACATGTCCAAAACAGGGCACATGTTCCCTATTCTGGAAACATGTTCGCTGTTCAAGGAACATTTTGAAAATGTGAAATGTGTTCCCTGATTAGGAGATAATCTTATGCTTCCTGTTCTGGGTACTCACAAATGTTCCCAGATCAGGAAACAAACCGATGTTCCCAGATCAGGAAACATTAATTTTGTTCCCTAAATAGGGAACATTACGGTTGTTCTGTATTTAGGGAACAATATATAAATTGGATCATAATTAGCCATATGTCAATATTTGTTTGTAAATAATAATATAGGATTTGCTAATCGGCATAACAATATTCGTGCTTGGTTCAATGCCATTATCAATTGTAATTCTGTCTAAATGCGAATTAACAATGGCAACTCTGGTTCCATTATATGCACAATTATTTTTTTGCCTGTAGACTAATAGTGAGTCTTATCGTGGAACCAATTTGATTGTAGGAAACATCAACTTTCAGTTAAATTGTTTTCAAAATAATAGACAGGACTTAAATATACTACATACACATGTAGTAAATGCAGTTATGATGTCTTTGTTAAAATGATTATAAATGTGTACAATAACTATATATCCTGTTGACTATTTTCTGAGGAGTGATAATTTGCTACCAACATATGCTGAGTTCTCTGTACATGGCTAAATTAGGGGGAGCACTTGACAAATTATTTCAGCTATTGTCAACATTTGTTAGACCAGGTTATCACTTCACCTCAAGCTGTTTTCATGATGACTCTTTTTCATTCACTGCAGTAAGATACTGTTGATCATTTCAATGACTGGAAATCCAACCTACAGCTGGTAACAAAGCCAAACATCATAGCAGCAAACATTCCACAAGAGTAGAGATTAATAACTTCAATTGCATGGAACACCTGTTTACAATGCTTAAACTGGCCAATGTCTTTTTATGAGAATGTATGAAGCGTAATGATTTCACAGCGGAAATCCCCATATCTCATTTTCAATACAAGAAAACTGTTGAATTTTGAAATTAATTTGACTGTAGGCTGTTGCCGCCAATGGCTTCCTGTGTCAAATTAATTTCAAAATTTTCAACAATAATAAGTTTTATAAATATCATAAAGAATAAACTTTTTCCAGTAATTGTCACAGAGAGGGTTAACATAGAAATAGCTGGCTCATCAATATGCTATACTCTAACCAGGGAGAAGGTAGAGAAATATTTATTTGTTTGCATTCAAGCAGTTGATGACATTGAACTCATCGGGGTCAGATTAACTTTAAGTGTTAAGATGGCAAAAATGGTTTCTGTACTGGTATTGAAAAACGTCCAGATGCAGGCCAAATGATTATTTTTGAAAATGTACCAGTTGAATGACTGGCTCAATAATTGAGCAAGTCATTCCACCAGTGAAAATTGTCATAAATATACAAATACCAAATGAAAGCATACTATGTCCATGTTTCAGTAATATCATTGATGTGTGATGTATATGCACTTCAAAGAACTATATTCACATTGAGCCAGCACTGTTTGTTTTATTAGTTCACCTGACATGAAATGCCAAATGAGCTTATGCCATGACACCTATCCATCATTTGTCCATCCATCTGGTTGGATAAACAGTTTGACGGCTATGTTGAATCATCTTCCTGCCAAAAACTCCCATACTAAAGCAATAGGAAATGTAACATGTCTTCTTGAGAACCACTTGACCGATTTCAATTATATTGGGCAGGAAGCATCTTTAAACATCGCTGAAATTGCTTGGGTATGAAACTCATGAATCATCATTTAGGGCAGCAGCTGAACCAAGTTTGTTCAAGGGAACTTGATTGTCCAAATGTTTAGGCAACCATTTTGGATGACCTGGTTATCTCAACAATGATTTCTACTCTGGAACCACTGAACGGATCGGACCGAAAAAAGGGAGATATGAAATATGGATTAAGGGCCATTAAAGTTTGTTCATGAGAGGTTGATATATGTATACATGTAAAGAAATTGCCACATGAACCAATCATAATGTACCATGTTTAGCGGCCATATTATAATTGTCTCGCCTGGGAAGCAGAAAACGAGATATAGGGATCACTAATTCCAGCGGCGGTATCCACATTTATACTTTTGGTTAAGGTTTTTAAATCAACTTAAATTTTAACAATGGCTCATCTGATTTCAATGAAACTTTGTGGAAGTGATCTATACTATTGCATACATGGATGAAAGCTGCATGACAACGAATTTCACGTTTTCACATTTTTACAGTATTTTTAAGATTTTTAGAATTTTGTGTGTACTTTTGGTTAAGCTTTATAGTTTGCCTTGTATCCCAACAATATTCATTTTGGATTTCAATGAAACTTTACAGACATGTTCTATGCAATACATAGTTACAATCAGCATCATTACTGTTTTGATTTGAGGGGAGTCTTTATTACTTTTTTCAGTTTTGAGCTTTGAATTTTTTCATGTTTTTAGCTCAACCTGGCCACGTGAGCTTATACCATGGGGGACCGTCCATCGTTCATCCATCGTCTGGCATCCGACCATCAACTTTTGCTTAGAAATGCTACTCCTCATTAACCACTTGGTGGATTTCAATGTAAATTGAGATAAATTATCCTATGGGAGTAGGCTTTGGAATGGTCAATTTTATCAGTGGTCATCTTGAATTTTTCAAAAAATGGCGAGAAATCATTAAAAATGCTGTACCTCATTAACTGCTTTGGCAATTTTAATCAGACTGAGCTGGAAAGATAGTATGCTGGTATGTTTCAAAACATGTATACAGAATTTTGATTGGTCAATTTTTCTGTGGCCATCTTGGATTTTCTGAAAATTTCTGGAAATCATTTAAAAGCCTACACGTCGATAACCAGTGAGCCGATTTCAATCAAACTTGGATGGAAGAACCCTAGCATAGTATGTTTCAGAACTTTTATCCAGAATTTTAATTGGTCCATTTTTCCTGCAGCCATCTTGAATTTTCTTTAAAATGTTGGCAAATCATTTAAAATGCTAGACCTCATTAACTGTTTGAGCAATTTCAACCAGACTTGGCTGGAAGGATACTAGGCTGGTAGGTTTCAGTACATATATACAGAATTTTGATTCGTCAATTTTTCCGTTGGCCATCTTGGAATTTCTGAAAATTTCTGGAAGTCAGTTAAAAGACTACTTCTCATTGACTGCTTGAACCAGTTACCTACATAATTTTTTTAGTCAATTCTTTCGGCATTCATCTTGGATTTTCTGAACATTTTGGGAAATCATTTAAAGGACTACACCTCATTAACCGCTTGGGCGATTTCAACCAAACTCAGCAGGAATAACCCTAGGCTGGTACGCTTCAGAACTTGGATGAATTTTGATGGCTTGATTTTGATGGTCGCCATCTTGAATTTTCCGAAAATGGGAATTCGTATAAAATGCTACTCCTCATTACTTGCTTGAGCAATTTCAACCAAAACAGTTATTTGTTGGTACTGACACTGAATATATATATATATATATATATATATATATATATATATATATATATATATATATATATATATATATATATATATATATATATATATATATATATATATATATATATATTGGGAAACTAAGTCATCAAGGCTGACATCCGCATACAGAGGCAACTCTGATTATGTCTACCCTTCTTCAAACAAGAAACTGTGCTCGACATCCTCGGACGACGCAATCTTCCCAGGAGCTTACCATAGCTATGTGGAATGTACGTGGTCTGAGTGCAACATCAAAGAGGCAAACCTTAGATGCAGACTGTGAACACTATAACATCGATATTGCATGCATTCAAGAGACTAACGTAGCTAAACACTCAGAGCAGCAACTACAGACATGCCATAAGCTAGTGCTCATGGAGCAAAAACAGGCCACATACTGGGGCTTAGGTTTCGTAATCGGACCAAGGGTCTTGGATCATGTCATTAGTTTTGGATATGTCAGTGATCGCATTGCATTCATCGACCTGGCTATATCTACGCAAAACACACTACCACTAAGTGGCGAATTGTCAACGCATACGCCCCAACTACCGTAAAAGCCAAATAGAATCCAGCAATATTAGATTCCTTCTATGCAGAACTGAGCTCCACCATTACAATCCCAGCTAGATGGAAACTGTTCATGTGTGGAGATTTCAACTCCAAGCGGGGTAAACTCGGAATTGCAGATAAAGGTTCATGACTTGGCTAATACATGGGATCCTATGGAGAGGGCACACACAACAGCAATGGAGATGCACTGGTGGCATTCCTTAGTTCCAATGGCCTATTTGTCACAAATACGGCTTTCAAACACCCATACCACACCGGACAACATGGACTGGACACATTACTGATTGCAAAGCCCCAAAAGGTTCTAAGGCTACAACAGCTGTCTTCAACCAAATAGACTTCATACTATGCAAGACAGAAGCAAAACCCTTACTCAGGAACGCGCGCTCATATGGAGGCACAGACCTCAATTCAGACCATAAGATAGTCATTACACGCCTTCAGATGAACGCTCTCTACCGAATATATAAAAACCATACCAGGCAAGAGGGTAGAGTCACCTACAACCTACCCAAGCTCATCAGCGACACTGACACTCAAATGTCATACAAAAAAGCCCTCAGGGAGCCAATAGCTAACATCGATGTCAGCTCTGATCCAAATGAAGCCCTAACCAAAATACTGAAATCTATGGAATCATCTGCCACCAGCACCATAAGTGTTCTTAAAAACAACCAAACTAGGTATACTAACGATCCTCTAGTAGGAAAACTGTCAGCAGAGCAGAAAGCATTATGGCTGTGCATTTATCAAAGTGGCCAAAGTGAAGACAACACCAAACTATGCCGGGAGTGCAATATTATTCTGGGCCACATTATCGAATGCATAAAAGATCTTGCTATTCAACAGGCAGACTCCCTAGCAGATGAAATCACTGCCATGGATAACTCTCACAAAATGTTTCTGGCAGCCTGAGCCCTGAGAGTTACTGACTACACACCACCACTCACTGTACACAACTCTGAAGGGAACTTTATCAGGACTGACCAGGGAAAAGCTGAGCGATCCGAGAATGGTTCAATGAACAGTTCACTGACAATGATGATGAGCCCTTGCACCCGTTCTCAGGAGACCCCAGACCATTACTAACACCAATTAAAACAGCAGAAGTTGAGAAGGAACTTAAATCCCTGATAAATGGACGTGCATCTGGATTTGATGGCATGAGCAATGAATGATTCAAATATGCAAGTGACATTATCTCAAAACCGATCACGCACCTAATCAATTCAGCTTTTATGCACCACCTTCCCATCGACGCTGTAAGCAAAGGCACCCTTATCGCACTACCCAAGCCCAAGATGCCACCTGGGCCCCCAACCAATCTACGGCATATTGTGCTCCTCAACAGCATATGCAAAATCCTATCCAATGTTACTCTATGCCACATCCGAGACAAGATCAATTACTTTACCGGATCATGTCAAAGTGGCTTCAAACATGGACGCAGCTGCACAGACATTGTATGGGCTCAATGCATGCTTGTGTCGGTAGTCATGTCCAAACACTGGGACTTCCAACGTGGGCATTGATGTGTCATGAGCCGTCGACACAATTAAATGCTCAAAGATCCTAGATGTACTGCGCCAGGACAGTTGCAATGAAGAACAGCTACGAATAGTGAGACTACTGCTTGTAGACACCAAGCTGAGAGTGCGAGCCAAGTCAGTGAAGTCTGTAAAGTTTGAAACCTTAATCGGCTCCTCACATGGAGATAGTCTATCTCCAGTGCCTTTCAGCTGCTACCTTGCATTGAATTCTGTGCGGGAAAGTTCCACAAGACAAAACCCCCAGTGTCAATACTAGGCATGCGGCTAGAGATGGAATATACCGACAATGTGGACTTCATAGACGGGGAAAAGAAACCCATTGACCAACTTCTCCCAGTAGCTGCAAGCAAACTAAAAATTGAGAATCTCTTTATGAATGAATCCAAAACAGAGTTCACCCACATATACCTATCGACAAAGCATGAAACTATAGAAAATGACAACCACTTCGTGGCAGCGAACCATGGTGGAAAAGTAAAATCCTGAGTTCACTGCTTTGCAGTGCTGCTGACATTTCTGCACGCTGCGTCATGGGGAACATAGCTTTCCAGTCCTTCTGGAAGCTAGGAATTCGTAGATCAAAGATGCCCTTGATAAAGAGCTACACACCATCACTGGACACCGATGGCCAGACAGCATAATTTCCAATGATGCACTATACAAGATGTGTAATACGTCGCCGCTGTTTGTAAAAGTCGTCCAGCAAAGATGGTCGTTGTTTGGCCATGGGCTAAGGATGCCAGAAGAGACACCAGCACAGACAGCCTTGAAATTCAGCCTAATCGGAGGCAGCAAATACAAAGCCAGGAGAGGACGTCATTGCATAAATCTCCTAAGTGTGCTATGATGTGACCTCAAGAAAGCAGGACTTGGTACACTCAAGTCAAGAATGGACCTGAGGAAGCTACGGATTTTGCCTGAGTACAAGGCACAGTGGGAAAGAGCGAATGACGGATTTCAGCTATAGGATATTACTATACTACTACAGCTATAGAATACAGTAATCATATATATATATATATATATATATATATATATATATATATATATATATATATATATATATATATATATATATATATATATATATATATATATATATATATTACAAACCATACCAAGTTTGCTTTGGCAATCCACTCTATCTATGCCTTTATATGGGAGACGTTGCATGCTTCAACGTTCTTGTTCATTTAATGTATTTTAAAGCTGAAATTGCTTTTAAACAGTCTTTTCTGTACATGTACGATAATTTCATATCTGTCACTTTAGAAAACCTTGGATTAATGGTTTGGCGGTCATCTTGGACATTTTCTTGCAAAAACTGCCATACTAAGGCAATAGGAAGTTTAAGATGTCTTCTCGAGAACCACTGTGTCGATTTCAATTATATTCAGCAGGAAGCATTCTTACGGGATAGTGATCTAAGATTGTTCAAAGGAAGTCAATTGGCCAATTTGGCCGGCAGCTATTTTGGATTTTAACCCATTGCTAGAAACGTCTTTAAAAATCTCCCCGAAATTGCTTGAGGAATCCATTCAAAACACACGAATCATCATCTATAGTAACAGCAGAACCAAGTCTCGTCTATGGGAACTTGATTGGCCAAAAGCTTTGGCACCCATCTTGGATGACCTACTTTTTCGTAAAACGATTTCTGAGAACCACTGAATGGATTGGACCAAAATTTGAGATCCGCGTTTGTTTCAATAAACCTGATCAGCCAATTGGCTATGTTTCAGGTATGTCATACAGGGGCCTCTTGTTTATTGCAAGTACACTAGTCAGACCAGTATCAGCCTTGTGAAAATGAAGTTTATTCAAGTTCAAATAGTATAATTACTCCCTGAATAGCGATCAAGGTATAGGGCATGTCCGCTCAGAAGCTTAAAATTTAGCTGATTCCATTAAGTCCGAGAAATCATGTGTCTACCATGGTCACTAAATATGAAACTTACATATCGATATATATTTTTAACAGTTTGACGGAATTACAATGTATTTCATGCTTTAACCTGTTAAATACTCATCACTCTGACTAAACATGGATTCTGCAAGAATGTTCATTTACATGTGCATGCCAAGAGAGGATTTACTATTGAAAATTTATCAATAAACTGTCTGGCTCATTAACCTTTATTTCAGTAGCAGTAAATTGTAAAAAATTTTGTTCTTGGCCTGCAAATGTACATTCACTAAGTAGAAATAAGTTTTTTCTTAAGCCATATTGACATGGAATTTCCATTTGTTTTTTCGAAAATCTTGTCTCTGTAACTCCTCCTCTAGTTTGACTTGACACAAGGATTGCACACCACCCAAAGATGTACCTAGTTTTAAAATCCTTTGCACCGGCCATGCATGACTGATTTGCATTCACTTTTATTGCATGAATGATATTGGTATGCACTCCTAAGTGGTTGTACTCATGTTGGTGGGTGGGGTATATGTCCGTCTCAAGTTGACTCTCTCTTGTTGCTGAGATCAAAACAAGGTAGCTTAAAACACATAACTACTGTACGTAGGAATCATTTTGAATATTTTACAGACAAGTTGACAGAAAGTTGTTTTGCTTGACGATACAACACATTTCAGTCACTTATTTTAAAACAAGAGGCCCAAGACGCTCACCTGGACCATTTGCATTTGACCCATTTGTATTTAAATAGACAAGGATAATTTTGAAAAATCCAAAATGGTCACTGGAAAAATTAGTCAATCAAAATTTTGCATACAAGTTCTGAATCCTACTGACTTATGGTCCTTCCAACCAATTCAAGTCTGGTTGAAATTGCACAAGCAGTTAATGAGGTGTACCATTAAACAATTTCACACCACTTTTTTCAGAAAATTCAAGATGGTTCCCCAAAAATATGACTAATCCAAATTCTGTATAGAAGTTCTGAAGGCTACCCCACTATGGTCCGTCCAGACAACTTAGGCTGAACTCCACCAAGTAGTTAATACGGTATAGTACTTTGGCTTCGGTTTCCACCCCCAAACACACACCATTACCAACATAAGCCACATTTAAATTACATGCACCTAACTATCATATATAGTATAACCCTGGTACTGCTCTCTGCTTGAAATAAGTGGTCTGGCCTTGCTAGTCAAACACGTGTACCGTTGCTTATGTTGCTAATTTAAGGTGTTGCTGTCCAGGCCAGCAACAGATTACATTAGCAACATTCCCAGGATAAACCTGTTTCCAAGCACAAAGGAGGCTATGCAGGATATACAGCTATAAGGCAGTACAAGTGTTATAATTAAATAATATTTAAATCTTACTGCTGCTAATTTCTCCATAAATTCCTAGCTCTTTCTTATAAGCTGGAGAGCTAGATGTGGAAATTATTTTGAAAGGTCATTGACTGAAAATTCTTCAAATTAGCTTTTTCTGACCAGTTTGCCAGCCGATATATTAGAAATTAGTATGCTAGATATATGGAATATTTTACTATACTAATAAATTAATTATACTATGGATTCTTTGCCTAATCCTTCAGTCTTCTATGTTATTATTTTAAAGCAATGTTTTATTCTTACCTGGAGCAACAAGAGGAATACAAGGATACGTTTTTTGTGGTATATTTTGACATCTGCTTTCAACCAGTTACTTTTTGCAGAATGACAAAATATTGCACAGAAAATATGTCCCTCCTTTGTTCCTAGGTTTCCTTGTCAACCTAACAAGTTTGAGCGAGCATTGAACTGCCAACTATAGACTGGTCATATGTTCTAACTACAGTTATATGGCCTTCCATGTAAAAGGAGTTAGATTGACCACATATAGATGGGTAGCTCGCAGAATCACAGGACTGAGAATTATTGACTCCTTCACTGCAAAAATCCCATAGTCTTACATTCAGTCAGCTACCATTAAAACCACTGAATATTTTGAAAACAATTTAACTGAAAGTTCCTGCTGTCAGAGGCAGCAATAACTTTCATGTAGACTATCCTCAAAATAAAGAGAAGATTAGTTTCTAGATGGGTGTAAATATTTTATTATAATTTAACTACAATTCAGAAGGTAATGGGCATTAAAGAGTTAGGAAGTCTCATTGACAAGTGAATTTCACCCGTTCCTTGCCCAGGCTCAGTTTGGCCACAGAGAACAAGAGAGTGTAAATACCCTTTTGTTCTGTCCAAGTGGAATATGTGCCATTACGTAAATATTGCCTAACTTGGCTATGAGGTAATCTCTCTAAAGACCACCTCTCATAAAGTGACTTTTCTATGGCCAAGAGTCTTGTACGATCTTCTGCCTAAGTTGCCCTTTATAGAGAGGTTGTTCTGTAGACCGAGTTGATCTGATCAGTCTTTATAGACAGGTTAACCAAATACAACTATATCTTATTTGAGTGGTCCTTATAGACAGGTTGGCCGTACACTAGATTATTAAATCTGGGTGGTCACTATGGACAGGTTTTGCTTCTATATAAAATATTAAGCTTTTTGCATTTAATACATAATTACCGACTTGGCTTAATTAGTGCATTAAAAATATAATATATTAATTGTTTTATTCCTATTAAAAAATTATTTATGCCTCAAAATCTAAAGACCCATCACCTCCATCACATCTACTTGAAACCTATTCCAAATGAGAAGCCATAATTGAGGTCTATGCTTGAACAGATGTAACATAGATGACATTGTAATTCAGCAAATAGATGCACCCATTTCTGGCTATTCGCCGCCCATTTCTAACAATTCTGCACGCATTTCTAGCTATTCTTCGCCCATATCTAGTTATTCGGAGCCCATTTCTGGCTATTCTCCGCCAATTTCTAGCTATTCTCTGCCCATTTCTAGCTATTTTCCGCTCATTATCTAGCTATTCTCCGCACATTTCTAATTTTTCTTATTTCATTTCTAACTATTCTACACCCATTTCTAGCTATTCTTAGCTCATTTCTAGTTCTTCCCCACCCATTTCTAGCTATTCTCCACACATTTCTAGCTATTCCCCGCCCATTTCTGGCTAAGCTTCGCCCAGTTCTAGCTAACCGCCCACCCATTTCTATCTAAGCTCCACACTCTTTGTGCGCGTGTTGGAATAAATTTGAGCACCTTGAACAATACAGTGCCAGAATCTCAATTTCCAGGTAACTACGCAGTTTATCTGTTGAATATTTTGAAATTAATTTAACTGGACAGTATTTTCTGCTTATCAGCTGTATAGTTTTTAGGAAATTGATAGTTAAGGCATTCGGGGATCAATCAATCCCAACATGGCAAAGTGTGGGTGGAGCTTAGCTAGCGGTGGTCCGGACACAGCTAAAACAGGAAAGGTCTTGATTACGACGTCATATACTTGAGTGACAGATCGGCTCTCTCCATCTTATCAGTTGGTTAATATCCTAGGTAATCGGTAATCAATCGATATATTGATTATTCCACCGTCTCCACTCATCTATAGGTGCAGTCAAACATCCCAGGCGCATCTGCCTTTGGAGCCAAAATATTGTGGTTCTTTATGACATATGTGAATTGACTCCAGATTGCATATAATATGACAAATTACTTGTAATAAGAGGTCATCTCTCTATTTCTCTATAAGCAATCTATATAATAGTTATCTATTTAAACAAATTATAAGTCAATATGTCATTTAAACCAATGAAGTAAATTATTTATGCCTCAAAAGCTATACTTTCATTCTATACAATCAAAATCAAACTAGTCAAAATCGAAATGAAAATAATAATTACAAGCCTTTAAAAAAAATCATGTGGATATTTACATTTCTGGATCTCACTAGCAACCAATATGTAAAACATTTTACTTTTCAATCAGTACTGCGCAAAGCATATCTACATATATACAATACAATTTAACTTAATACTTTCTTAATCATGCCGATAAAATGATTATATCTATACACACCTTACTTTGAACGGTTGTTTTGGTATTAAACCAAAAAGTTCCATAGTTTAGCTCCATTAACTGACGATCCTATATATATACACACACATATACGATTCAATTAGTCACACATATTTCAGATTATTCAACAGTATATATATATAAGAAAAACAATCTAAGCATCATAGTGCATAACATCTAGTAAGTATCATGTTTCATCCATATATGATTTACTAAGTAAGAATTGCCATAATTGAGCTTACC
Organism: Chaetoderma sp. LZ-2023a; assembly: GCA_034401795.1. Lineage (NCBI taxonomy): Eukaryota > Metazoa > Mollusca > Caudofoveata > Chaetodermatida > Chaetodermatidae > Chaetoderma > Chaetoderma sp. LZ-2023a. Next base: position 38,425 of record JAVVLW010003754.1, read on the forward strand.
AAACAAATTATGTGAAATTTGTATAATACATATATCCAAGGGTAATTTTGCTCTGCTATTAGAGGGCACATTCCTTTTCACTAGGATTAATATAATTTACATGCCCATTCTGTTCAATAATGAGGAAAATGCAGAATGGTTTTTCTATAATCTTTTTGGTCTGGAATGCTTGGAACATAGAGATTGGAATGTCTGATGATGCTGATAAACTTTGATTATTTAGTGTATCCATCATCATGAAATCATGCCAATTTACACAGAGTTGTGGTAAAATGTATCCTCTAACTTCAACATCAGAGACAAAGGTTGATGCAATAATCTTTAGATACTGGTTGTAAGATGGAAGGTGTTTAATTCTAACAAGTACATTACTCTCACCATTAGTAATTTCCATGTTCAATGATGCCTTTCTTTACAATAATTTCTTGACAATTACTATTATCAAAGCTATGGTCAGTGTTACTATCACAACAGTTGGTAAATGGCTAGAAAGATTTGGTATGGTTAAAGAGTTATACTTAGATGCAGGTGCTGTGCTTGTTTGAGGTATGTAGTGGAATTTAGGAATGCTTGAAGCCAATGACTGTGGTATTTTATTATGCAATAAAAGAAGGGTGGTAGTTAATTGTCTTAATTTAAATATAGTCGAGACAAGTGCTGCTATAGCAACAGATGCTAAAACTAGTGCAGCAATACTTATATATGAATTCGTGTTAGGCCAGGAATTGAGCTCAGGTAATTGTTCTAGTATAGGTTCAGCCAAAGATTGAAAAATAGTTTGATCTTGCTTCATTGCGCTAGCCCTACGTGATAAGCTTAGATGTGATTGCTTGTCATTTGAGATAATTTCACTGTAGTTGTGACTGAAAAGTTTGAATTTTGGAATATCTATTTCAAGTGGATCTGAAAAAGTTGAATCACCAGTTATGTCACCTATTTCTTTATCTGTGAAGAAACTCTGTAAAAGAGCCAAATTAACAGGATGAATTTTGGTAATTTCCTTTATATGTGTATGGCAATTTGCCAACTGTGGTTTTAGATGGTAGTTGGTCGTTGAAGCTGAACAATGCCATGGAATTGTCACTAAGCAAAAATGGCATCATGGTATCAGTTTCTGAGTCTTTGGACATTGTATTGCAATCTGTGTTTCATTATATACGATGGTGCCACATACTGAATGCTTGGTGTGAATGCTTGGTGCAGAAATCGGAAGTCACATTGTTGCTTAATTAGCTGTGTGTTATTTCTGAAAATGGCTAGTAAACATGTATTAGTAGAGGATGGTTGTAGGGTTAGAGGAAAAGGGGAGTGAATGTCTTTGTTAGCTGTGCAGATAGAATAACTAAATTCATCTGTTTCAACAGGGTAATCAGTGTTAGATGTGACAGCAAAATAAACTGGGATGTTTAGTAGTTGTGTAGCTTGTTTATTCTCATTGCTGACTGCAACTGGGAATGAGTGCACTCGGTAAATTGTTAGTGGGTGCTGAATTGCGGTTAGTGAATATTTAATAGAGACATAAATATCATTATTGTGTCTAACTGCAATAAATTGTCCATTCTTAAATAGGTCCTCTGGTTGAAATTGTGTTAGTGTGAATTCATTGTATCTTTGTTTCAACATGACACTAATATTTGTTGCTACATCTGTTAGTAATGCTCTGTTTATTATAAGGGGAGATAATTTTCCCATTTTCATGTGCTGTATTCCAAAATAGAATTCTTCAATTTGGTTTTCTAGTTTTGTTGATAGCTTGGCTTGTTTTGCCATCATTGTTGTTAGAGTGGATTGCATGTATGCTAGTGATTCTAAGGTTGTGGTTGCTTGTTGGCTTAGTTTTTCTATTGCATCATGGTTATCTTTCATACCTACAATAACATTATCTATTCTCTTATTTGTTGCAGCGATATAAGATGATACATGTCCTGTTTGTTGTGCGATTGAGTGTACCAATTTTTCATTCTGTCTTTTGAGTGCATTTATATGTTTAGCTAACATTTCCTCATCCTCAACAGTTGCAGTTCCAAAAATTGACTTGGACAGCTGTCCAATGAAAGGTAAGAGCGTCCGCTTGAGCCGTCGAGGATGAGGTAGTGTATGGTCTGGAAGGAGTTCTTTGATGTTATTCATGACCTTTTCAAAATGTTCAACTGTCTGATCTCTTATTTGATAAATTTCTTTTAAAGAGCTCTGTACTATTGGACAATATCCAGTTTTACGAGCTTTATCAGAAGAAGGTATATTTATCTTAGTATGGTTTCCTAGTTCAGGCAGTGGAATCCGGAATGTATGTGTCCACTGTCCATCAATAGATATTAAATGTACTACTCTATGAAAAACGATAACATAGTTTGTTCTCATGATGGTCGACTCTTGTGATGAAGCGGATACTCCTAATCGCAGAAAGCTTATGGCCACCAATGCTAATACCAATCGGTTCAGGCTCAATTTCCATAAGGGTCCTACGGATCGAAAATGGGAAGTTTTAATTAATGGATCTAACAAAATTTATGGTATTCAAATTGGTAGTGTAGTGTGCACTTCTACAAAACCTAGCACTATTTATCATTCATTCGTTGGTACATATTTAAAACTGGCTAATGAAAGGTAGTGAAAATTATTAGGAGCATGCCATTTCACGATTTATTGTGGTACTGTCTCAAAAAATTTATGCTTCTGATTTAAAAGCAGTCGTTTTCGACGTTTTCCTTCAAGTGTGTGCGTGTTGTAATATTCATGAATGAGATTTTCATCTAGACTGTCTGGAAGCTCCCATGTAGTTTGTTTCTGATTTGTCCACCTTACTTTATAGTACATCTTACCCTTGTATCTCTTAGCTGATATTATCTTTTTGGCTAATCTGTTTGTGTGTGTAGAATTATCTTGTGTGTGTGAAGTACCAGTCTGTATATCATCTGTTTGTTGATTATTCTGTACTGTGTTATCATTTGTTAGTTTGTCATTATTTTTGCTGTTCGTATTGGTGTCTACTTTATCATCAGTATTGTTATTGTTAGTAATATCCTCTGCTTGCTGATCAGTCTGTGCTGTGTCATCATTGTTAGTGTTGGTGTCAATATTATCATCAGTATTGTTATTGTTAGTAATATCTTTAGTAGTGACATCCTTGACAGCATCTTTGTTATTTCGGTTATTATTAGCTTGATTAGTGCCATCATCATCATTTTCTACAGCGGTAGAAGCACTAGTATCATCATTATCATTAGACTTGTATTCTTTGTTTAGCTGTGCCCCATCACCCTGATCCAGATATGCTTTTAACCTATTAGCATGTATGAGTGACTTAAGTTTCACTCCTGTGATAGGATGCATCAGGCGATATGTACATTCAGATCCTAAAGCTATTATTCTATAGGGGCCACCCCATTTGTTACATAGCTTCTTAGATAAGCCCTTTGTTGTTTTTTCTATGTGTAATAAGACCTTATCACCTATTTAAACTTTGGAGGTCTTGTATGCTTATCATAGCTAGTTTTACAGTTTGCTTGTGATTCATGTATGTTTTTAGTGGCCATTTCCTCAGAATCTTTGAGATTTTCCATCAGATCCCCTAAATATTCCTGGGTGTTTTTCGCCAATGTCTGTTTTGGTACAACTGTTGTATCAAATGGTACATTCATTTCACATCCGAACATAAGTTTGTATGGGGAGAATTGAGTCGATTCGGTACATGGTGTTCTACGATATGCCATTAAGATACCAGGCAATGCTTTTGGCCAATTTGCATGTTTTGAATCTACATAAGCTCTTAGGGATTGTGCTAAAGTACTATTTACTCGTTCCACCACACTGTTGGATTGTGGTTGATATGGACTTGTGTGGCGTCTTTCTACATTGAATATTGCACACAAAGCTGAAACAACCTTTGACATACAGTTTTGACCTCTATCAGATACAAGAGTGCAAGGAGCACCATATCTGCTGAATATTTCTCGGTATAGGACATCGGCTATTTCAGTGGCTTCTTGAGTTTTAAGTGGGATGGCTTCGACCCAACGTGTACAACTTTCAACAATAAGCAAAATGTATTGAAATTTATCTGGTGTCAGAGAAATTGGTCCAAGAATATCAATATGCCAATGGTCAAACTTTTGATCTACTGGGAGTGGATTTAGTGGTGCTTTTCTTGCATTGAAATCACGTTTTACTATCTGACAGACATGACATGTTCTGGTATATCGTTTTACTTCTGTGTACATATTCGGCCAGTAATATTTAATCAAGAGAGATTTGTAAGTCTTTTTGAAGCCTAAATGTGCACCACTAGCGAGAGAATCATGATAAGGGAGTAAAGCATCTTTACGGAGTATCTTAGGCAGGGATATTTGAACTTGACCTTGAAATTGACCTTTGTTTTTCCTACCATGGTGATACAATATGCCATTTTGAATAAAATATGACTCGGAGCGCTCTATTATACTATGAGCTAACTTTCTATTGTTAGGTAAATCTCCACTTTCAAGGTATATGATTACATCTTTGAAGTCAGCACACTCTCTTTGCAATACTGCTATGTTTATAGTGTTTACATCAGAGATTGAACTGTCTTCAGCAGAGGTATCATTTGCTAGTACAACTTTTATATTCGGCAGGCTATCCTTATAAATGATTTTGGTCTTGTAAAGCTTCCTAGCATTATTTTGAGATGTTGGAGATTTACTATTGTCTAATTCTGCAGGACTAATTACTTCACCTTGATCTAGCGTTTCTTCATCTGTATCATCTACCGGTTGATCCTAGGTTCTTCTACTGAGTGTATCACAATTTTTATTCTTTTTACCAGGTCTGTGTTCTATTGTGAAATTGTATCCTTGAAATAAAATTGACCATCTTGCTAGCCTACCCATTGAGAGTTTAATTTTCTGTAACCATTTTAAGGCAATTTGATCGGTGACAGCTGTAAAATGCTTATTAGCTAGATAAGGATGATATGCTTTTATGCCTTCTAGTAGTGCCAATGCCTCTTGTTCCGTGGTAGACCATTTTTTCTCTCCATCCCTTAAAGCTCTGCCGCCATATGCTACTGGGTGTTCTTTCCCATCCCTATCTAACTGGCTTAAAATGTATCCGATTGCTGTCTCTGATGCATCCGTCGATAGGAAAAATTATTTATTCATGTCTGGGTAAGTTAGTACGGGTGCCGAAGTTAGTGCATCTTTGAATTTTTGAAATGAATTTTGACATTACTCCGTCCATGAAAATTTTAAATCTTTTCGCATCAGATTAGTCATGGGTGATGCTAGTTTTGCAAAATCCTTTATGAAGCGCCTGTAAAAATTCCACAGACCGACAAAACTGCGGGTATCACGCACAGTTTTAGGTGTTGGAAAGCTTTTTACTGCATCAATTTTGCTATTATCGATTTCAATGCTGTTACGAGAAATTATATGACCAAGGTAGGTAACTCTTTTGACAGCAAATTTACACTTGCTTGGTTTTAAAGTTAGCTTGGCTTCACGTAGCTTTTGGAATACGGCATTCAAATGGTCTAGATGGACCTTGAAGCTAGTTGAGAAAACTAGTATATCATCAACATATACTAATATGCAGCGCCAATTTAAATTACGCAGAACTTTGTTCATCACCATTTGGAAACTGATAGGGGCATTCATTAAACCGAAAGCGAGGCGTCGAAAATTGAAGACGCCTTGATGGGTGATGAATGCTGTTTTGTGTTTTGAATCCGGATGCATGGGAATTTGCCAAAAGCCGAAAAATAAATCTAGAACTGAAAAATATTGAGATTTCACTTCACCCAAGGTATCAAAAATTTCCTCCAACTTAGGGAGTGGAAAGGATGTTGGTCTAGTTACCTTGTTTAGATCTCTATAATCAACGGCAAAGCGGTACTCGTTACTTCCCTTTTTCTTTATCATAACTACATGGGAAAACCATTCTGAATCTGAAGTTTCAATTATGCCATGCTTCAACATCTCATTTGTTTGACGCTCAGCTTCTGCTCTCAGTTGTGGGCTTTGTCTGTACATTCTACGCCTACAAGGGGGTGCATCTCCTGTGTCAATTGTGTGATGATATAAATCTGTTCACCTAACTCTGATAGATTGGTGGCAAAAACATCTCTATTTTGGGCAATAAATCTTTCTAGATCTATCTTTTCAGCACTACTCAAATCAGCATTAGTTAAATCTATTCCTAGCTCTTTAACTATGTCATTAGTTGTGTTTGTGTGACTTGGTGCCTCCGGTAATTTAGTATTAGTCACAGGATAAATTACATTTATGTGAGTAAAATTATTGTCTGAAGGTGATTCAACAGTTTCATTATTTACAAATAATGAGTTAGTAATATTAGTCGCATTAGTCTTAGATGTGTGATTAGTAACATTACTCTTGTTGGTAACAGGTGACAGATTAGTAGCAGTGTTTGTAGTAGATGATTTATCAGGTAGCACTAGAATACTGTCTTCATATACATGATGGGCTATTGCTAAGGGGTTGTGATGACAAATGTGTACTGAGGTTTTAAGTGGGTTCATTAACCTGTATCTGGCTTGTCCATTATGTATTCTCCCTAGACACTTACTGCCTAACAAATTTAACCTAGTGAGTGATTGGACAGGCTCTAACAATAATACCTGGCCATTCTTTTCATAGCCGATTTTAACCTTGGTGAGGAGTGTCTTATTAATACAGGATATACTAGCACCAGTGTCTACTAAGGCGGTCGTATTGAAATTTCCAAGTTTTACAAAAATTAAATTCTTATGCAACTGGGTTTTGACTTTACTGTTACCAGTACTCTGATTTGAAATTAAAGGCACATTTTGTCCCCAAACTCAATTATTTATACAGTCCCCATTTACAGGTGTTATCGAATGCCTATAGACAGACGCCTCTTCCTATTGTGCGTATTGTCTATAGGTATCCCTCCTATTAATCCTACAAGCTGATTGGATATGTCCCCGTTTCTGGCATTTATGGCAAAGCTTATCTTTAGCAAAGCATACAATGTTTGAAAGATGATGCTTACCACAGGCATAGCACAGGAATGTTCGGTCCCTATACATGTATCTCTCTCGACTGGGTTCCCTGTTGTGGTTGTAATGTTGGTCTTGCCATGTTACACGGTGTTCTGATCGGTCGTTGCTCGAGTTGTAGCGGTCTCGATCACGCGAATCTCTGAATGTGTGTCTGTCCTGACTAGGTGCTCGATGGTAGGGACTGGTTCCACGCGGATGAGGACTGGATCCACTCTGAGGATAGGATCCACGATAATGACTGTTTTCACTGCTGTATTGACTGGCTTCATTATGCTGCTGTGACCGTGATCTGTTCGGACTGGATCCACATGGATGAGGACTGGATCCACATTGATGAGGACTGGGTTTTGTAAGCTAATGACATTCGCATTTGTACGTGCCACTTCTGTTGTTAACTCGCGCATCTGCTTCTGCATCTCTTCATACAAATTCTTATAAAGCATGAAATCTGCTGGTGTACTGTTCATTGAGCTATCTACTGTGTTTGCTGCTAGGCCTGCAGCTGCAGGCGTGTAGTTCTTCCATCGTCTGTGGATTTTTCCCCACAAGAATTGATCTTTCATGTTGTCTAGCACCATTCATGACTGCATGTATAATAAGTTATGTTGGCTGATTAGCTAATTTGCCTAGTCTAGATATCTTAGCTACACAATCTAAAAGTGACTCTCCTGGCTGTTGTTGTGATTTAAACAGTTCACCCACACATTTCCACTTAGGCTGAACATGAACTATATATCGTTTGCAAAATGAGTCTACTAAGCTGTCTATGATGGCTTTCTGAGTGTCATCAAGACCATCCAGCCAGTCTCTAGCATTATCTCTTGTTAGTAAGTAGAATAAGTTGAGTTTGTATGCTGCATCGGCATTTAAAAGTTCACAATAATTTTCAAAAGTTTGCAACCATCGTATGGCATCTTCGTCTTGCTTTCCATAGAAAGCATAGATTGTTTCTGCTGAAAGTTGTGGCATAGCATGAGGAGCGGCCATTTTGATTAACTGAGAATGATGTGTCTCTTGTTCTGCTGGTTGTTTTTCGTGTTCGTAAGGGCGTGTTCGCAAATTTGTTGCTGGTCCTTGGCGTTCAATTTCGTCGTTGATGGGGTGTCTCACTGGCATCCGGGATCTTGCTCTGCACTTACGTCAGAAACCGGCCTCCACCAAATCTGTAACGACTTTTTTCTGTCGGTGGTTAGCGCTGATAGGATAGTTGGTACTCTGGTAGAACTATAGGTGAGGTTTCCAAAGGAATATTTCAACTACGTGGCGTCCCTAAGGTGGGGGGGGTGTACCTGGAACAACAAGAGGAATACAAGGATAAGTTTTTTGTGGTATATTTTGACATCTGCTCTCAACCAGTTACTTTTTGCAGAATGGCAAAATATTGCACAAAAAATATGTCCCTCCTTTGTTCCTAGGTTTCCTTTGTCAACCTGACAAGTTTGAGCGAGCATTGAACTGCCAACTATAGACTGGTCAGATATCTCTAACTACAGTTCTATGCCCTTCCATGTAAAAGGAGTTAGATTGACCACATATAGAGGGGTAGCTCGCAGAATCACAGGACTGAGAATTATTGACTCCTTCACTGCAAAAATCCCATAGTCTTACATTCAGTCAGCTACCATTAAAACCACTGAATATTTTGAAAACAATTTAACTGAAAGTTCCTGCTGTCAGAGGCAGCAATAACTTTCATGTAGACTATCCTCAAAATAAAGAGAAGATTAGTTTCTAGATGGGTGTAAATATTTTATTATAATTTAACTACAATTCAGAAGGGAATGGGCATTAAAGAGTTAGGAAGTCTCATTGACAAGTGAATTTCACCCGTTCCTTTCCCAGGCTAGTTTGGTCACGGAGAACAAGAGAGTGTAAATACCCTTTTGTTTTGTCCAAGCAGACTATGTGTCATTAAGTAAATATTTCCTAACTTGGCTATGAGGTAATCTCTCTAAAGACCACCTCTCATAAAGTGACTTTTCTATGGCCAAGAGTCTGGTACGATCTTCTGCCTAAGTTGCCCTTTATGGAGAGATTGTTCTGTAGACCGAGTTGATCTGATCAGTCTTTATAGACAGGTTACCCATATACAACTATATCTTATTTGAGTGGTCCTTATAGACAGGTTGGCCGTACACTAGATTATTAAATCTGGGTGGTCACTATGGACAGGTTTTGCTTCTATATAAAATATTAAGCTTTATGCATTTAATACATAATTACCGACTTGGGTTATTTAGTGCATTCAAAATATAATATATTAATTGTTTTGTTCCTATTAAAAATTATTTATGCCTCAAAATCTAAAGACCTATCACCTCCATCACATCTACTTGAAACCTATTCCAAATGAGAAGCCATAATTGAGGTCTGCGCTTGAACGGTTGTGACATAGACGACATTGTAATTCAGCCAAGAGATGCACCCATTTCTGGCTATTCTCCGCCCATTTCTAACAATTCTGCACCCATTTCTAGCTATTCTTTGCCCATTTCTAGTTATTCGGAGCCCATTTCTGGCTATTCTCCGCCAATTTCTAGCTAAATCCGATTTTCTGCTCGGTTATATGACGTTATAATCAACTACGCCACGCCACGTGTTATATCTCTGTCAAGAAGCTAAAAAAATCCATAAATTCACCTTTCCAGGGTATCCATCGATGATTTGACGTCATAATCAGCTAAGCGGCGTGTATGATGACCTCATCATCATTATGTCATAAATGATTCTATTAGGCCCGTCTTTAACTCCGACACGGTGCAAGAATTGTATCTCTCTACTATTTAATAACCATGCTGTTGAATATTTTGAAACTAATTTGAATGGGCGCTGTTTCTGCCCTCGTCTATATTAGCTATGCCCCGCCCATCTCTACCTAAGCTCCACCCACACCTCGCCGTGTTGGGATCGATCGATCGCTGAACTCCCTGACTATCAATTTCCAGAAAACTATACAGGTAAGCTGCTAAATATCTTGAAACTAATTTGACTGGGCGCTGTTTCAAAATATTCAGAAGAGTGTTTATCAAATGGTAAACACCTCCAATTCGTATAACGTGTCGCATTAAGCGCTAAAGACGGAGTATTTCGAATCATTCATGGCGTCCTGATTATGACGTCAGCCTACACGTCACATAGCTGATTATGACGTCATACGATTGAGTAAGGAAATGGATTCATGATTTGACTTACATAATTTTCTTTATCGTTTAGACTTTAAGTGGTGACGATACCAAACCTGTTGCCGGTGCCCCGAATTTGAACTCCAGAGGTAAGATGAACACACAACGACGACGATGACGACGATGACGACGACAACGACGACGACGACGAGGACGATAGCAACAATAGCAACACTGCCAATAAGAATACTAACAAAAAGAGTAATCAGAGAATACAGACCCTCGCCCGTTTCTTGTCACATTGTAAAAATGTTCGGGTTTTCCAAATTCTTTTCAGATTACACCCAAAGTTGTGGAATCCTAGGATATAATCACACACATTCCTGTGATAAATAAATCCAGAATTTTATCCGATCCGGATCCGGGTTCTTTTATGTGGATCACAAACAACGTCTAGAAATCTTCTTGCAAGACAAGTTCCTTCTGTGTGTTAAAATGTGGCCAAATCGCAAGTTGTTTAGATACAGCTCCTGACATACGCACACACGCACGCACGCACGCACCCACCCACCCACGCACCCACCCACGCACGCGCACACAACCACCGCGTACACTGACTCCCGCCCGACACCCGCCATCCCGCCCGCTCAGCTGCCTGTCCACCAACTGGATGCATCACGACCAACGTCTGGAAATCCTTTTGCAGAACTGTTCCTTTGGTGTCAAAATGTGGCCAAATCGCGTCAGTAATTATTTAGACACAGAACCGAACACACATACGCACGCATGCACGTATGCACACACGTACTTACGTACGTACACACACGCACATGCACGTACTCACCCACGCGCTCATGCATGCGTACACGCACGTACGTAAGTCGCGCGGGCACACACGCGTATCACTTTCACCTTACGGGAACATGAACAGCAAGAAGAAGAATTAATACGGTTAATTAATAATTAATACTGTTTCCGCGCCTAAAGGCCTCTCCACAAATGCACTTTGAACTAGCCAACCCAACCCCCACCCCACCACACGTATCGAAAACAACAATCCGATAAGTTGCATAGCTACTTAAAACTTTACAGTTTTAGCTATGCCGCTCCCACCCCTAGTTAAGCTCCGCCCACACCTCACTGGTGTTGGGATCGATCGATCCCTGAAATTATTCACCATCAATTTCCAGAAGACTATACAGGGAAACCTGTTGAATATTTTAAAACTAATTTGATTGGGCGTTGTTGCTCCATATGGCAGCAAAAGCGTTCAGTCAAATTAGTTTCAAAATATTCAACAAAATATTTATTAAATGGTAAAGACATACAATTCGTACAACGTGTCGGACTATTAAGCGTTAAAGACGGACTTTATCGAGTCATTCATGACGTCATGATTATAACGTCATCCTACACCTCACGTAGTTGATTATGACGTCATATGATGTCATATGATGGATAAACTTGCAAAGGTCTACTAATCTCACCCCGTTTTCTATGCAGGCGGAATAATTGAAAACTTGAGCACAGCTGATAGCTTGAGAGCGGATACGAGTGACGTCATTGACTGCGGTCCCGTATTTACTCAAGAGAGCTATGCTGGTATGTGAACGTGTTATATACACTGCAAGGTTGCAATGCAGCCGATACGTAGAGAACCAACAAGTGAATCACGTTTTAGCCATGCCCCGCCCATCACTAGCTTTTTGGGATAAATCGATCCATGCACACCCCTGAATCTCAATTAACAGAAAATTATACAGGCAATCTGTTGAATGTTTTGAAACTAATTTGACTGGGAGCTGTTGTTATCTATGGCAGCAACAGCGCCCAGCCAATTTACTTTCAAAATATTTAACATAATTTTTATAAAATAGTAAAGACATACAATTCGTAAAACTTGACAGACTCTTAAGCGGTTATCACGTACTTAGATATGCAACTCATGACGTAATTGATTATGACGCCAGCCTACATGTGATGTAGTTGATTATGGCGTCATATGATTTGATTGATAGACTGGATTCATCTATCTGACCTAGTACGTCTGTCTTCCAGGATCTTATGTCTGGTTAGTAAGATAGCACGCACGCACGCACGCACGCACGCACGCACGCACGCACGCACGCACGCACGCACGCACGCACGCACGCACGCACGCACGCACGCACGCACGCACGCACGCACGCACGCACGCACGCACGCACGCACGCACGCACGCACGCACGCACGCACGCACGCACGCACGCCTATATAGATACTGACTAAAGTTGCGTTTACCTGGCACACGGAATGTGGAAAGCGGGTTGCGGAAACGCAACGCGGAATATACTTCAGATCGCTCTTTACTATTTTCCTTCATCCATTTACCTGCACGCGGTATGCGGAACGCGGAAAACCGATCGCTCGGTGTAGCGATTTTTCCGGACGGAAAAGATTCCGTTGTGGAATAGAGTGCATAGCCCAAGTAGTTAAAGCTGACGCATCGTCTAAAATTATAATTTGTCTAAGAAATTAGGAAATCAGTAATATTATATTACATGTTGTTAGATTAGGCCAAGATATCATTTTGAATCTAGTCATCAGTATCCGCCCACTTTGGATCTACATCTCCCGCCTCCGTTCGTAAACATTTTGTAATTGTCTCAGTGAAAAGCTAGATATGAAAGCGTAAATAAATGTGTTGTCGCGTTTGAAAGAAATTTGATAGAAATATCGCAATATCACCAATAAAAATGCAATAAAATAAAGCAATGATACCGCGTGCAGGTAAATGGTACACGCGATATTTTTACCCGCATTCCGCATACCCGCTTTCCGGTCCGCGTTCCGCATTCTGCACCCGCGTGCCAGGTAAACGCAGCTCTAGCTAGATCACGCTGGCACACTACCATCAGTTAGGTGTTGCGATTATCGCTTTGAGTGACCACGATCTATTATTTAAGAATAATTGTGATTATTCTACTAATCAACCTGAGTTAAAATATCCAGAGATAACAACAAAAGTATATCAATGACGAAAAGTGCAATGGTGTTTTAAAGTGCCCATATGCAGGCCAAGAGAAAACTATTTCAGTAAATGTATCACTGGAATATCTGGCTCGATTCTCGAGCCAGTTATTCCAGTGATATATTTTCAAAAACTGTTTTGGCATCCAAATGGGCGTACATTCGCCGAGCAAAATGTATATTGTCTTGACCTATCGCATTAAAGAGTCGTTAAAAAGTAGATTTTGAAATATTTACGCCGTAGAAATTATTCACGACCATCTGCTTATTAAATCTTTCATCATATAAATTCACGATTAAAAAAAAAATCGATTTTGGATTTAAGCCTACAATCTGTTCGCGCAGTTTATCGCGACCCACAGTTTGACTGAGGGTCGGGACCAACCAAGCAAAGATAAAAACAAGCGAATGTGCCCAAGACGAATTTCCAATGGACTGATTTATCCCAAGTTCTCTTATAAACCTGTGATGTAATTTTCCTAGCGACACGGTCTAGGTGACTGACAACACGTGACTTGTTGAAACACATTCATTATATAAGTAAAAAACATACAAATGACAAATACAAAGACAGTACTATATGTAAGCAATTCACGTTTCCTGAGTATCCATCGAGCATCTGACGTCACATGACGTCATAATCAGCTAAGCGGCGTGTAGGATGAGGTCATAATCAGTATGTCATAAATGATTCCATATGGCCCGTCTTTAACTCTTAATAGTCCGACACGTTGTACGAATTGTATGTCTCTACCATTTAATTAAGTTGCTGTTGAATATTTTGCCTAATCAAATTAGTTCCAAAATATTCAATAGCTAACCTGTATAGTTTTCTGGAAATTTATGGTCAAGGAGTTCAGAGATCGATCGATCCCAACACGAGCGAGGTGTGGGCTGAGCTTAGCTAGAGATGGGCGGCCCATAGCTAAAAATTGAAAGGTCCGTAGTTTTAGCTAATCGTATCTATTGGTATTATCAACCGAGTCGAAAGCTATCGCACTGCACGAGCTATAGCGAGATCAATGTGATAATTTTCGACGCTAAATTTGAATCCATATATTTGTTATTTATATAACTGGTATTACTTACAATCTAAAGATAGCAGTGTGGCTTCTTCGAGAATACACCTCTAATGTAATGACCGGCCATCTTATTACGTCATCACAACGACTAGACTGTTACACAGACTCCCATTCGGAGACCAGACATATCTGGACCCAGTCTATCTCTATAGAAGACTGTAAATGGAACACTGTGGATCGTGTTGATTTTGGTATCATCTTAACCTCTGCATCACTAGCTTGATACAGAGATTAAAACCGTTCGCGTGATATCAGCATCTAGGCAACGTCAGCAAATTCTTGACCTCATTTTGTGCGCTACAGATGAGTAGTATAGTGGGGTTCTGTGCGTTATTGTTCTTTTCGTTGGAATGTGGTTTTAACCAATCAAAACGCTCCATTTCTGTTCGCTATTGTTTGGAGAACAATGGCGCACGTATGCACACGTTTTCTAGAGAACAATGACGCACAGCCGCACACGTATTTGAGCTCTGCATCACTCTGGAATGTTCTATTATTTTGAATTAGTTAACCCTTAAAAGTTGCGTGTATTTTACGTTTAAATTTAGTGGCGGCGCTCCCCCCTCCGTGGTTATCTACCGTGGTCGATAATGTAAAAATAATAGAGTTTAAGAGGATGAGTGATAATAGTAGAATAATAATGGTATTGATAATAGTAAAATAATAGAGTTTAAGAGGTGGTCTGATAATGGAGGTCGTAGGAGGATGAGGAGGGGTGAGGAATTACGTACTGATATTGATGTATATTTTGAAAATAATTTGACTGTTTCGTCGCCAATGTTAATTTATTAGTAAACTATTTTGTAGAATATTTAGAGACTAATTTAACTGTAAGCTGTTACTGTCTTAGTAAGCAACAGCTACCAGACAGATTAGTAACAAATTATTAAAAATAATCTTGTATTAATGCTAGGCCTATGTAGTGTTCAGTTGGAATGGTAACCAAGACTTGGTGGTGATGGATTCGTTGGATTGTATCATGGGTTAAAAAAAAGTTAACCCTTTCACCGATGAATTCCCCATATCTCATATTCATCGATACCATACAGGTAAACTGTTGAATATTTTGAAATTAATTTGACGTTGCTAACGTTAATTTATTAGAAAACTATTTTTGTTGAATATTTTGAAAACGTTTTGACTTTTAACCGTCATTATGCACAAATTGTTTTTTAAATACTTAATATTGCAATAACGTCAGTCGTTTTAGATGTTGTACGATGGTTAAAATGTGGTCATTATGTCTCTGAGGGCTCTGTGTGTTTATAGAATTGTATGTCGAGCGTACTTATGCTAAAAAGATTATTTGTTGAGTATGCTTTATCCATACGTCTTGATTAGCCGTGAGATCAATCTTGAATCGAGATACAAACATACCATGTGTTAATAATGAAAGAACGTGTTAGTACCTCACGTATCGTACTACGTGGTTTTTTTTTATAGAAATATTCAAAATTATTATTGAATTATCACCTATGTTACTCGCTCGGAGATTTCACTTTGTAATTGCGAATGCGTACAGCTTTGTGCTCTGGATACAATATCGTATCGTTTCCTAGTTCTTAGCCGAGTGGACATATGTACTAATTCGCTTGGGCAATTATTAGAATATCATGTTTTGGTGCATGAGTGCTTTATGCATATTTATGGTGTGTTCGCGCATTACTCATATTACCATTAAACATGTCCGCTTCATTCGCTTTAAGGTCATGTGATGTTAGATTTTGTCCATGCCTGTTTCCTCGCGAATTAGTCACCATTAACCCCCTCCTTGGTTTAAGTCATTTAAAAAATGGCAGTCATTTAATTATTAAATTTTCTAAATTGTTATGGAAATGGTCACCGTTGACGATCGATGTTGTATAATATTATATAGATAGTTTTATCTACCATATTTATGTCTTTAAAGCGTCAATCATTTAAATATTAAATTTTTAAAAAATATGAACAAACTCCCAGTCATTTAATTTTCAAAAAAATCAGAGCATTGCGTTACACGGGTTATAGTGATCTACGTTGTATATATATAAATATATATATAT
Source organism: Chaetoderma sp. LZ-2023a (assembly GCA_034401795.1). Classification (NCBI taxonomy): domain Eukaryota; kingdom Metazoa; phylum Mollusca; class Caudofoveata; order Chaetodermatida; family Chaetodermatidae; genus Chaetoderma; species Chaetoderma sp. LZ-2023a. The sequence goes on from JAVVLW010003754.1 coordinate 54,701, forward strand.
ATATATATATATATAGAACGTAGAAACATGATGGTACAACTAGGCTGCCATACTTTTTGTCCCCGCGTTAGCTGACATAATTCCAAGTACGAAATGCACATGCATGCATGACTTCACGCCGCTTGATGTCCGTGCGTGGCGGGAAACAGCACACGTGTTCAGTTATGTAAAAGTCCAGTTTGAGGTGTAGAACATTACATACAGATTTAGGCGACAAGATTAGGAATTTTGTGTTCATGACCGTGGTTTATTTGTACAGAGAGAATTAGCTCTTGATTGTGAACCGCTATGGCAAGACGAAGGTTAAGTGATCGTGTGAAATGGCAAATCATAGGCATGCATACCACTGGTATGTCATGCAGAGAGATTGGCAGACAGCTGAACATTAACCATACTGTAATCAGTCGTTTGATTGCAAAACATGGGCAAACTAACGAGGTGAAGGACAGGCCTAGATCTGGAAGACCGAAGAAGACTACTGCCCGTGATGATCGAGCCCTAGTACGCCTTGTTAGGAGATCTCCATTCACCAACAGCAGAGTGCTCAGCCAGCAATGGGAAACGCGCAATAGAGTGTCAATGTCTACCGTCAAAAGGAGACTGTATGCTGCTGGCATGAAAGCTAGGAGACCTGTCAGACGTCCTCTCCTCACTGCACACCACAAAGAGGAGCGTCTGAGGTGGTGCAACGAAAGAAGACACTGGAACATGAGATCCTGGAGACGGGTACACTGGTCCGATGAAAGTCGGTTCCTGCTTCATGCCACAGATGGTCGAACTCGTGTATGGAGGTCCAGACGCACGGCGTACGACCAACGTAACATCATGGAAGAAGTTCCATTTAGTGGAGGTTCCGTTATGATATGGGGGTGCATCTCATTTGATTGTAAGCTGGATCTGTTGACTGTACCTGGAACACTAAATGGACAAAGATATCAAGATTCCATACTGGATAGAGTTGTGGTCCCTCATTTTGTAAATCATGCACCTGGAACCCACCCTATATTCATGGATGACAACGCCCGACCACATCGTGCTAGAGCTGTGCATGAATACCTCCGCCAGAATGCCATCGAAACCCTACCATGGCCAGGAAGGAGCCCTGACATGAACCCTATTGAGCATATCTGGGACATTCTGAGAAACATGGTGAGAAGGAGGGATCCTCCTGTGCAGAACCTACAGGAATTAACAGACGCACTCCATCTTGAATGGCAACGAATACCACAATGGCGTATCAGTCGGTTGGTGACCAGCATGAGACGTCGTGTCCAGGCCGTCATCCAGGCACAAGGTGGATATACCCGGTATTAATAATGACAGTCTCAAACTCGTGCACAGATGTTAAACTTCGTTTTCAGACACCATTAATGACAATCTAGCCACGTGTGTCAACTGTAGGGCAATAGTTGTCAGTTGTGTCAACGTAACCATATTCAGGCCTCGTTTTCAAGTTCAAACAAAAACATACAGTGTTTCCCCACCATCATAATCAGCATTCCTCTAGTTGCATTATTACCTCTTGCACTAAGATGGATGGGTACATAAATGTTTATGCTATTGCTTTCTTCATAGCACATGAATATACCCTCACATGTGCGTAAAAATAGGGTGGTGCTTAACTTTTGCACAGGTGTATATATATATATATATATATATATAATTTTATCTTACGTATTTAAGGTGATTCTTTAAAGTGGAAGTCATTTAATTATTAAAATTTAAAAAATATGAGCAAAATGTGTTCCCCAGTCATTTAATTTTCAAAAATCAGACACGTACACAGTAATTTTTCCTATGCTATTATATAGATAGTGTTAGCTATCGTATTTATGTCTTTAAAATGGCGGTCATTTAATAATAAGATTTTCAAAAATATGAACAAAATGCGTTCCTAGTCAATGGCAATGCATTAATCGACCACGAACAATAGCGTACAGATGCCCATTTAGAACAGTACAGATGCCCATTTAGAACAGTAGCGTCCATCGACCACTTTTGACGGATCAGAATGTGTGCTTGTGTAAGCATGTGTGAAGAGGGTTGTTGTGTGTAAAAACTTTATTGCATTATTTTATTTTTTTGAACAGATAAAGAGTTCTCTTTCGAATGATTTGTGGGCCCTGAAAAGGGCCGTGTTTTGAGATAGGTCTCAGTCTTCGCATATCCGCACAGGCGTGGTTGTCAGTTTGGTAACAAACTGCGTCATGTTTGCTTTTTGTATATCAGTCGGAGTATCACCGATTACAGGACACCCATGCAGATACTGTTTGATTGGTAATAGACAATAGCACTCCTTGCAGGTGTACACCATCTCTTTAGGTTCTGTTTTCTTGATCATGTGCCTACAGACCCTCTCGTGTTTCGACCGTCGGCATATGGTGTAGCGGATGTCGATGGAACACCAACGACATCGCGCATACCCAGTGTCTGATCCGTCAAAGTTTGTACTGCTGGCCATTTTAGCCAAATGTACATTAACATTTACATTTATGCCACACCGCTCTACTACAAAAAAATATAAGGAATATCACGTGAGATGAAATCTGACTGCAAATACACTGCTGCGTGTGCGTGAGCGTGCGTGAGGTCGCGTGCCTACACGCATGCGTGAAAGTGAATACATTGCTGCGTAACATTTATAAAAGTATATACATACCAGTTATATCCAAGATTAGCCCAATTGCATTCCATGTGTTCCTTGCTAATTGCTGATCTTTGTGGCGCTTATCAATAGAATTGTACAAGAAACTTTTTTCCCTAACAAATTCGATCAATTTTTCGGTGATGTTGTCGTCTAGCTCTCCTTTCTTGGCCATTTTGTCAAAATTAGAGAGTTTGATGTGATTTGCTATGATATGATCTAGAGAAAACTTGTGCTCGCGAAATGTTGTGGATTTCACGTGCGCGAACTCATGCACGCGCGCAGGCTTTGCACGCTCATAGGAGAGTGAAAAATGCCGCAATCGCAACACGCACACGAAACACGCGCACGCACACGCAGCAATGTATTATGCTCCTACTTGTTTCTATGATATTGATTGAAACGCACCCGCACACGCAACACGGACCATCAACACGCACGCGTACACGCACTCGGTGTATTTCCACCTTACGGCTTCCTAACTACTCTGCAGTTACACATCCAACCACTTTGCGATGTTTAAACTGGAATAAGAAAATGGATTGAATTTGTACCGTTCATAGGAATATATGTACTGCGGCCACAAATCCGCAACACGCGCCCGCAGATGCGCATGCATTTTGACGTGTATGAGTGTTCAGGCATGCGCATATACTTGTTGCCATCCACAACACGCACCCGCAAGTCCACAACACGCGGCCCGCATGCGGCCGCACATGTACGCATGCATTTTGGCATGTATGCGTGTTCAGGCATGAGCATATACTTGTTGCCATCCGCAACACGAGCCCGCACATCCGCAACACGCGGCCCGCATGCGGCCGCACATGTACGCATGCATTTTGGCATGTATGCGTGTTCAGGCATGAGCATATACTTGTTGCCATCCACAACACGCGCCCACAAATCCGCAACACGCGCCCGCATGCGGCCGCACATGTACGCATGCATTTTGGCGTGTATGAGTGTTCAGGCATGCGCATATACTTGTTGCCATCCACAACACGCACCCGCAAGTCCACAACACGCGGCCCGCATGCGGCCGCACATGTACGCATGCATTTTGGCATGTATGCGTGTTCAGGCATGAGCATATACTTGTTGCCATCCGCAACACGAGCCCGCAAATCCGCAACACGCGGCCCGCATGCGGCCGCACATGTACGCATGCATTTTGGCATGTATGCGTGTTCAGGCATGAGCATATACTTGTTGCCATCCACAACACGCACCCGCAAGTCCACAACACGCGGCCCGCATGCGGCCGCACATGTACGCATGCATTTTGGCATGTATGCGTGTTCAGGCATGTGCATATACTTGTTGCCATCCGCAACACGCGCCCACAAATCCGCAACACATTTTAGCCGAATGTACATTAACATTTACATTTATACTACATCGCTCTACTACAAAAAATGTAAGGAATATCGCGTGAGATGACTAGCGTCCTATCAAAATCTGTCGCATACTGGCCTACATATAGTGACTCATACAGGCAGGCGAAAATCTTGGATATGTTCACGGGCTAGATGCGATGGATTAGTTTGTTAAATGGTTTACGCTCATAAAAATCTGTGCATGTTAAAAAAGTATCCAGGGAAATATGTTTTCTCTGACCACCTCGTTATTGTGCATAAAGCATCTATGATTCGCTTTTAATCCTTCAATTTGTATGCAAACGCGTTAACCTTCATCTAAAACCCTCAAACATGAAACTAAGCGGCTTCCTACCAGTCATTTAATTTTTTTTATAAGAGAGCAAAGTACATCTCTATGCGGGTAATATATAGCTAAGCCAAGCGATGTTGTATGCATAATATTATATAGATAATAATCATGCATCTCGTATTTAAGGAGTGGTCTTTAAAGCGTCAGTCATTTAATTATTAAATTTTAAAAATTGTTATAAAAATCGTGGGAACAATGCCCACCATCGTCATCGTTGACGAATAATGACGAGCACCCTTGTATCGTTTAACGTATTAATTAGGAGGTCGATGTGGTCCCTCGTGGTTGTAGTAAAACAGTATTTTGAAATTAAGCGGAATTGTGGCTTCCTATGTCAAATTGTTGCATTGAACAGCACTTTTTAAGAGTTTGTGCGCACGAAGGCGCTAGTGCGAATTGTGGCTTCCTATGTCAAATTAGTACCAAAACTATTCGCTTAAACTACCAATGCGCCATGATTTAGGTTTGAAAAATCAGAAAATAACATCCCTGGAATGAGTGTAGAGGTGGTCGCATAATTGAGGTCGAACGAGTGAGGAGGAGGAGGGATGAGGTATGCTAGCGCGGTGCTGCATGGTACGAGGGGTGAGGTATACTAGCATACTTGTTTACAAGGCCGGCAATGTGCGTTGTATGAATGTTTTGAAAATAATTTGGCTGCGGTGTTAGCAACTACTTTCTACCAAATCGTTTCCATGATATTTAGCGAATATTTTGAAAATAATTTGACTGTCTGCATCAACTTTTGCTCAAATCGTTTCCAAAATATTTTGCTAGGAAGTAGATCCCTGGAATGTCTGAAACACCTCGCCAGTCAGCTAGTTAAAGGTAATAAAACTAGGAAAAATTACCATGTCCGGGTACACACAGTATGAATGCATTATGAGTACCTAGTCAATGAGACCCCGACAACAAAAATAATATAGTTGGCTAACCATTGTCTATACAATGCGGCAGCAACCACCTACTACCAATATCGACCATCATCACCATTACCACCACCGTCACCACCACCATCACCACCGTCACCATCCCTCTATCACCACCAGCACCACCACCCACTAAGCACCAACACCCACCACCAAGCATTAACCCCACCCCATCATCCACCACAACACCCATTTTCACCAACCGCCAACCCCACCGTCACCACCACTAAGTAGAACTCGTTTGCTTATTCAGTCTGAATTGAATATATTTTTGGAACTCTCGTGTCTGGAAATATCTGACTGCCACCGATGGTAGCTTCGCATAAGTTCCAGCCTCTCGGACAAACGACTGCTCAGGGCACGCGCAGCGCTTTATTTATACACAATATATACACCTGTGCAAAAGTTAAGCACCACCCTATTTTTACGCACATGCGAGGGTATATTCATGTGCTATGAAGAAAGCAATAGCATAAACATTTATGTACCCATCCATCTTAGTGCAAGAGGTAATAATGCAACTAGAGGAATGCTGATTATGATGGTGGAGAAACACTGTATGTTTTTGTTTGAACTTGAAAACGAGGCCTGAATATGGTTACGTTGACACAACTGACAACTATTGCCCTACAGTTGACACACGTGGCTAGATTGTCATTAATGGTGTCTGAAAACGAAGTTTAACATCTGTGCACGAGTTTGAGACTGTCATTATTAATACCGGGTATATCCATCTTGTGCCTGGATGACGGCCTGGACACGACGTCTCATGCTGGTCACCAACCGACTGATACGCCATTGTGGTATTCGTTGCCATTCAAGATGGAGTGCGTCTGTTAATTCCTGTAGGTTCTGCACAGGAGGATCCCTCCTTCTCACCATGTTTCCCAGAATGTCCCAGATATGCTCAATAGGGTTCATGTCAGGGCTCCTTGCTGGCCATGGTAGGGTTTCGATGGCATTCTGGCGGAGGTATTCATGCACAGCTCTAGCACGATGTGGTCGGGCGTTGTCATCCATGAATAATAGGGTGGGTTCCAGGTGCATGATTTACAAAATGAGGGACCACAACTCTATCCAGTATGGAATCTTGATATATTTGTCCATTTAGTGTTCCAGGTACAGTCAACAGATCCAGCTTACAATCAAATGAGATGCACCCCCATATCATAACGGAACCTCCACCAAATGGAACTTCTTCCATGATGTTACGTTGGTCGTACGCCGTGCGTCTGGACCTCCATACACGAGTTCGACCATCTGTGGCATGAAGCAGGAACCGACTTTCATCGGACCAGTGTACCCGTCTCCAGGATCTCATGTTCCAGTGTCTTCTTTCGTTGCACCACCTCAGACGCTCCTCTTTGTGGTGTGCAGTGAGGAGAGGACGTCTGACAGGTCTCCTAGCTTTCATGCCAGCAGCATACAGTCTCCTTTTGACGGTAGACATTGACACTCTATTGCGCGTTTCCCATTGCTAGCTGAGCACTCTGCTGTTGGTGAATGGAGATCTCCTAACAAGGCGTACTAGGGCTCGATCATCACGGGCAGTAGTCTTCTTCGGTCTTCCAGATCTAGGCCTGTCCTTCACCTCGTTAGTTTGCCCATGTTTTGCAATCAAACGACTGATTACAGTATGGTTAATGTTCAGCTGTCTGCCAATCTCTCTGCATGACATACCAGTGGTATGCATGCCTATGATTTGCCATTTCACACGATCACTTAACCTTCGTCTTGCCATAGCGGTTCACAATCAAGAGCTAATTCTCTCTGTACAAATAAACCACGGTCATGAACACAAAATTCCTAATCTTGTCGCCTAAATCTGTATGTAATGTTCTACACCTCAAACTGGACTTTTACATAACTGAACACGTGTGCTGTTTCCCGCCACGCACGGACATCAAGCGGCGTGAAGTCATGCATGAATGTGCATTTCGTACTTGGAATTATGTCAGCTAACGCGGGGACAAAAAGTATGGCAGCCTAGTTGTACCATCATGTTTCTACGTTCTATTGTTTTTGCTGGTGCTTAACTTTTGCACAGGTGTATAGTTTGCACCATAAACAGTCTTTATGTGATTAACTACTAGATTAGGTAACCTTAAAATATGTTCATATAAATTAGTTATAAAGGTGTTGCGAGGACCATAAATGATACTTGCAATGCTTGCTTATACTAAATGCTCTCTTTATGAATGGCCCAACTTGACTGCCGCATATCCGACTAGACCAATTGACTTTGGCTAAACAACAACTTTCCTTTCACACATTACTGTGCATCTTCTATGTAAGAGGATTTTAGCTGCCTCCAGAGATACAGCTAAGCTATTGAATATTTTGGAACTAATTTTTCTGGGTGCTGCTGCCTATGGCAGCAACAACGTCCAGGCAACTTAGTTTCAAAATATTCAGCAGCATGTTTATTAAAATAGTAGAGACATACAATTCGTACAACGTGTCGGACTATTAAGAGTTAAAGACGGGCCAAATAGAATAATTTGACGTAATGATTATGACGTCATCCTGACGTCACCCCTTGGTTTGTTATGATGTCATGTCATCACTTAGTTTGTTATGACGTCATATAACGTCATCTGATCGATGGATAGGCTTGGAAAGGTCTCAACTCTGTGCCCGCCAGTGAACCAACCGTATCGTGATGCTTGGTACAGACGCCGTACCATTTAATCACCATATATTGGAAGACTATGGTGTGACGTATTCCACTGGTCAAACGAAGTCACAGGGACGTAAAGGACTGGAACGCGAGTTATCCCTCTTGAGAAGTATTGGCCGATAGATGTCGGACAGTATACAGATACTTGACAGAGTGTACTCATTCAAGTGTGAGTGTTATCGATTCTATAATGTGAATGGATATTGTACAATACCATCCGTCATCTGTTTGCCCGTCTCTACATTGTATGTTCTATGTGGCTAAATGCTAGAATATCATTAGAGTAGCTAGCCTTTCCAAGTTTATCCATCCATCATTTCGCGTCATAATCAACTACGCGACGTGTAAGATGACGTCATATTCTTTACGTCATGAATGATTCTATTTGGCCCATCTTTAACCCTTAATAGTATGACACGATGTCCGAATTGTATGTATTTACCATTTAATAAACATTCCGTTGAATATTTTGAAACTAATTTGACTGGACGCTTAACATGCTGCCATAGGCATCAAAAGCGCGCAGTCAAATTAGTTAAAAAATATTCAATGGCCTATCTGTATAGTTTTCTGGAAATTGATAGTCAGGGAGTTCAGAGATCGATCGATCGATCCCAACACGGACGTGGTCTGGGTGGATCTTAAATAGAGATGGGCGGGGCATAGCTAAATGTGGAAAGGGCCATTCTCCCATGTATTGGCGTTCCAGAGCAGTATAACACAAATCTAGTAATCTGATCTTTCTCAAATGGAGGAATCCAGTTTTAGCTATGCCCCACCCATCTTTAGCTAGGCTCCACCTACACTTCGCCCATGTTGGGATCGATCGATCCCTGCGCTCCCTGACTATCAATTTTCAGAAATCTATACAGGTAAGCTGTTGAATATTTTGAAACTAATTTGTCAGCTGAATATTTTGAAACTAATTTAACTGGGTGCTGTTGCTGCCTATGAACAGCGCCAAGTCAAATTAGTTTCAACATATTCAACAGCATATTTATTAAATAGTAAAAACATACAATTCTTACAACAAAATATTCAACAGGTTACCTGCATAGTTTTCTGGAAATTGATAGTCAGGGAGTTCAGAGATCGATCGAACCCAACACGAGCGTGGTGTGGGTGGAGCTTAGATAGAAATGAGCGGGACATGGCTAAAACTATAAATGTCCATTGGTGTGTTATTGTATCGTTCTTTCTGTTCTCTAGGTTATGCTTTATCATCTGGTGTGTTTTTCAAAGACGAGGTTAGCGTTATTATTGGTGCACCGAATTTTAAATATAAAGGAAAGGTTAGCTCAGAGATTTTCTCATGCACATACATCTTCGCACGCATAGGCTACATACACACACGCACACGCCCGCCCGGCACATACACACACACACACACACACACAGGCACACACACAATCACACACACTCACACACACTCACACACACACACACACACCCACCCACCCACCCACCCACCCACGCACACGCACACGCACACGCACACGCACACGCACGCGCGCACGCGCGCACGCGCGCACGCGCGCACGCGCGCACGCGCGCACGCACGCACGCGCGCACGCACGCACGCACGCACACCAACACACATGCACACACACACACACACACCACACACACGCACACACGCACACACGCACACACGCACACACGCACACACGCACACACGCACACACGCACACACACACGCACGCACGCACACACACTACACGCTCGCTTACACACACGCACACACACACACGCACACCCACTACACGCTCCCTTACATACACGTACACACACACACACGTACACATACATATACGCATAGTTACACGCTTTTACACGCGCACACTCACGCATAGCTTAGACAGGTACAAACGTGCATATACGCATACACACACCAGACATACACACCGTCACACTCACATCAGACACATGGTGATGCGCACATGCACGTGCAGGCAGACAAGCATACTCAACAACACAAGCACGCACACATACCTCCAACCCTACACCCAACAAATACGCACGCACGCACGCATACACACACATACACGCGAACGCACATACACATGTACGCACATACACATGTACGCACATACGCAAACACGCACTCACGCACGCACGCACGCACGCACGCACGCACGCACGCACGCACGCACGCACGCACGCACGCACGCACGCACGCACGCACGCACGCACGCACGCACGCACGCACGCACGCACGCACGCACGCACGCACACAGGCACGCACGCACGCACGCACGCACGCACGCACGCACGCACGCACGCACGCACGCACGCAGGTACGCACGCACGCACGCACGTACGCACGCACGCACGCACGCACGCACGCACGCACGCACGCACGCACGCACGCACGCACGCACGCACGCACGCACGCACGCACGCACGCACGCACGCACGCACGCACGCACGCACGCACGCACGCACGCACGCACGCACGCACGCACGCACGCACGCACGCACTCACCTCACATCGGACGCGCACACGTACACATTTTTCTCCCAAATGTGTGCGTTCCATCTCTTGCAGGCTCTGGTAATGAGATCGGCTGTTGGATCTAAACAAATATCATCGTGTAATGGAGGAGTGGAGCGAACGTCTGATCAGGTAGCGCTTAATTATATAGAAATCCGTTTCCAGGAACTCGTTTGTCAAACACGGTAACCTTATCATTCCATGTGAGTTAAGTCTGTTAATAACTGACACCCAGAGCTGGAGTGGCCTTCCAAAAAGTGATGCGGCCAGGTGAGGGTCAGGAAGGCGCTGTCCCGATCATCCCTCAATAACGGGTTGGATTGGGGTGGGGTGGGGTGAGGGGGGGCGGGGTTGGTGGTGGTGCTGCTGGTGGTATGGGTGGGTGGGGTGGGGGTGGCTACTCGCTGAAAAAGAGTCTTGTGGCGCCTACGCATTTCCACAGCGTCCCTAAGACGGGCCGTTGTTCATCATCGCGATCGGGTTCTATAGAAAGGTAAAGTTCTTATTTCAAGATGATTATTACAGACAAGCCGTTGAATATCTTGAAGGTAATTTGACTGGGACAGCTCTCACACAAATTAATTTTAAAATATTCATCAGAATATTTATCAAATTGTCAATTCAGAAGACATACAATTCGAATAGATTCGCGATGGACTTTTCCCGTTTTGTGGCAGAAATACGCCATTTTGATAGTGACGTCGGCTAACAAGTGACGTATTTAAATTTCTTGAGAGACAGATCCAATCCAGTCATTAACCCTTTAACATTAATATCAGCAAAAAACCCGCTTCTGCAGTAGTCATGAGAAATGCCCATTTGTAGACACAGAGAACATTTTTTTTTTAAATTTACCAGTGGAATGACTGGATCGATAACCGAGCCAGTCATTCCAGTGGTACATTTTCAGAAATAGTCTTCTATCGGTCTGCAAATCGACATTTTCTATGAGAAAATTGAAACTTTCTCTAACAAATTCGACCGTTAAAGGGTGACGTGCCTACTTGTCTTATTTTATCACAGGCCACCTTTATCATCCGGTAGCCACAATGCTCACGCGCTAAAAATGAGGGTGACCCTACCTGGGTTAACTCTTTGTTTTGATGTTATCTTACGATTGATTTAATCATGGCGGAAGAGAATCAAGACTGCGTATACATATTTGAGCCGGCGAACATCTTCATTCATAAAATGCACTGCTATTCTATGATCTTTCTTAGAAATTAATAGATATTCACACTGTTGGTCACTATATCACCGACACTCATATTATGTGTATAGACTACTATTTAATACTAAGAACGTCGAAGGGATACCGGATGCTATAATCTATCAATTAATTGCTGTCACAATAGGTTTTCCAATTGATCGCCGACAATTTACTTGAAATAGTCGAAAAAATTGCATTAGTTTCGTTTGTTCGATAGTATATTATAATGCATCACTTTATGTTTAGGGGCCTAAATTGGTTTTAGTTGATTGAAACTTTCCAGAAATCCGCCCGATTATCACTATGAGGTAGAGAGAATACATATGTGCTTTAGATTCCTTTTGATATTTTTGATATAAAACCATGTTCCCCATACACCCACCCCTCAATGTATAGACCAGAGAAATCACACACATATTCGTTCGTGTGTCCATGCGTCAGCCTCCCCCATTTCTTTTATCCGGACCATATTTTCAAGAGTTTTTCACCCATAGTCACCAAGCATTGTGTATGGATACATCCTAGCCGAATATTGTAGCATATATTAGAAGTCCGTCAGGCTGACCTACTTTTTACGGTTCACCGAACATCACACTTTATTCTTGTCTGGCCTGTAGGTTTCAATAGTTTTTATTATACAGTAACCACACTTGGAATATGGACGCATTCTTCACTCCCGCATTATCGCGTATCAAGAGTAGGTCACCGTGACCTACTTTTCATGGTTCGCTGAACATTTTAGAAAATAGACGCTTCCAGTTTTAGCTATGCCCCGTCAATTTCTAGCTAAGCTCCACCCGCACCTCGCTGGTATTGGGATCGATCGATCCCTGAACTCCACAACTACCAATTACCTGAAAACTATATAGGTAAGCTGTTATATATTTTGTAACTAATTTGACTGGGCGCTGTTTTTGCCTCTGGCAAGAACAACGCCCGGTCAGATTCAGATTGATTTCAGATTGATTTATTACTCCCAGATCATACATGGGGTGTAAACATTATACAATATATATGTCGTGGCAAGACAGTTTACATATTATTTATATATCTCTATAGATTAACTGCTAACAATAAAAGGGATTATCTAGATTTACTACAGTAATGTGATTGCTTCTTTTCAGGCAAGCTATTTTCATATTAACCATTTTTTCGTTCACAATTTCACTTTGTTTTCGGGGTTTTTTACTTGCTAGGGTTATGTTTGTTGGCCGTGTTTGTGCGATAGGTTCATCCTTGTTGGAAATGCGTAGCAATTGCATTTATTAGTCGGCAAACCTTAGATAGTAGTTTTTTGTTATTGCTAGTGAATAACTGGAAGAATTAAAAATAATTTGGTATCTTACTGCAGTATTTTGGTAGTGTTTCTAATCGTAATGTATGAAAAACGTTGCAAATAAAAATGTAATGAAACTCATCTCCAATTTCGTTTTTGCCACATATACTGCATGTCCTTTCTTCTCTTAGTATTCCTTCCCACCTTCCCTTTTCTATTGGAATGAATGGTTACTGGTCCTATACCTAGTGAACAATATTCTATTCCTATCATTAAGTCTAAGGAGGTATGGTTCCGTTTCCCAGTTAGTCTTAAAAGAATCATAGATCTTACCCTTCCACGTTTCGTGCATTTGGGCGAGCCACGTTTGCATAAACTGGTCCTCTATGTTTCTAGTAATTGCAGCTTGGATGATTTTCTATGGATCGTTTGTGTGTTCTAAAGGTACATGTACCCTGTATTATCTAGACTGGTTTTAATGCGTGTTAGCTATTTGTATAGTTTTCGGTTTTCATTAAAATCCTTTAACATGCAATTATATATTTGTCATGCGAGTTTATTTTGCTTTCCTGAGATACGCGTTATCCAGTACATGATCATGTGCTTTCATATTAATACCTGTATTGGCAGTTCCCCTAGTTCCCCACATGGCATGTATTTAGGTGTGCTTCGCTTAATTTTTAAAAGGTGTCTTAGAAATTCTAGATGTGCTTTTCGATTAAATTACATTTTTAGATTCCAATAATTTCACAGCCATGAAGAGGGATCGGTTCTATCATTTCTTGGTAGAGTTTTATTTGGCAATCAATGGGTAGATCTAATTGTTTTGCTCGTCGATGTAAAGTGAACATTGCTTTTCGGCTTTGTTCAAATAAGCTTTTCTAAAAGTAGGCGTCCATTGTATGAAAAATTTATGCCTAGGTAGTGTTAGGGTATTTTTCTGACTGATGATGAGAATTATTTAAACTACTTACAAGTATTTCATAAGAGGAGACAAGCTATTGATGCATTGGAAGCTGCTATGCCTGGGTGTGAGTGTGCATGTACTAACTGAATGGAGGGAAGCCGCAGCAACATACCAGCGCATTAAATTTAGGTCACAGACTTACAGATTGCATGCATGAGGCTCTATAGGGACAGTTATAGGTGTACTCTATTACAGTAACTGAATATTTCTCATGTCTCTGTATCTCCGCTGTGCCAACTGACACGCCGCGCCCACTGACACGCCGTGTGGGTGACACGCCGTGTGGGTGACACGCCACGCGGAGATACGCAGAGCGGAGACATGCGAAAGAATCACAGGAACACGCCCGTTTTATGGGCTACTAACTTGTGTGGGCGCACCACGCACACCGGTTGCATGCGCCTGAAACATGCGTATGCCCAGTCATATAAAAAGGTCCAGGGAAGAATGGAGGGGGGAATCACTCACTGACTTTGACCGCGACGCACAGAGATTGCTGTATATAGCTGTACATACAAGTAAAGTAAACTGCACTAACAATATACAAATTAGTAAAGTATAGAATTCATTTCATTCTGTTATTTTGTTTTTAAAATTGTGGAGTTCCTTGAAGTTAGATCAAGAACCCAACAGTATTTATAGTTATATACAATATCTATGGTCTTAGTATTTAGATAGAATGAAAGTGTGTTACAGTATGCTTTGGTACTACCAACGACCATTATCTTTGCTTTGTCTGCATTTACTTTTAGTTTCCACAATTTGTAATGATGTTCAAATGCATTTAATATCAGCTGGAGGTCAGTTACGTTTTCAGCTAGTATAATTGTATCGTCGGCATAGAGGTCAAATTAGTCTTAAAATATTCAACAGCATGTTCAATAAATGGTAACAACATACAATTCATCAACCTGGCGGTCTATTAACCGTATAATACTTCTCACGGTTCACTAAGCATCATAGACAATTATGATCCCGGCTGTAGCTTCAAGAGTTGTTTTTTAATACAGTAACCAATTTTGGTATACGAATGCTTACTACTTGTAGCGTCAAACGTAGGCCAGTGAGAGTTACATTTTACGGTTCACAGAACTTCAAGATTCAACATTAGGAGATGGGGTGGTGGGGTGGGAGTCGGTGTGTGTGCGTGCGGTGCGTGCGTGCGTGCGTGCGTGCGTGCGTGCCTGCGCTGCATCACTAAAATTCTAGGTATTATTATTATTATTATTAATATTATTATTATGCTTATGCTTATTATTATTATTATTATTATTATTATTATTATTATTATTATTATTATTATTATTATTATTATTATTATTATTATTAAAAGGTCAAATCGTATTTCGGTGCCGCAGTATGCGCAGCGGACTTTAATGGGGATGGCTTGGATGAACTGGTCGTTGGTTCGCCATACTACAGTAAGAAAGTCGAAGAAGGAAAGGTGTTTATATACGCTAACAGTGAACAGGTAGACTCAACGTTATATTAGTACAGAATACAATCAAACATGTGTATAACGCCCACCTGCTTCCAGTCCCCAAAATGTGTGGTTTATTAACCATTTCCCGATGAAGCCGGCCAAAACCGGCCTCCGTTGTGGTGTTGAGGAATGTCAATTTGCAGTCTGAGACAAGACTATTTTTTGAAAATTTACCACTGCAATGACTAGCTCGATAACCGAGCCAGTCATTCCAGTGGTAAATTTTCAAAAAATAGTCTTCTCATGGCCTGTAAATTAACATTAAATAAGTAAATATTACATTTCTTTTGAACAAGTGTAGTCAATAGAGGGTTAATACCGGTCGTTAGTGCCCACATCTTATGGTGTCTGTTATTGAGAGGTTTGACTGCATAAATAACTACTCTACTTTGGGGTGGGTTGGCGTGGTGTGGTGGAGATCGCGGGGATGTTGTTATCTCTTTTTCTTTGTGTTCCACTATGCCAAAGAACTACGGGACACGTTACCTATTCTTTTAGATATTCGGTCCTTTGACTTCACCCTTAGAGCAATCCTAACCAGTCACAATACTCAGGAATCCGCCAGATCTTATGATTCCGATTGCATCACAGAGTTATGGCAAATAAACATGTATTCCATTATGCGCTTAGGTGACCCGTGAAACTCAAATTGTGTGTATACAACCAAAGATGTGAATGAATGTACCAAACGTTGTAATTCTACCCTCTTGCTATGGCCAAAAAGGGTATTCCGGTATGTATTTAGTGACCCTATGACCTGGCTCTTTTATCCATTTATCTGAACTTCAAAGAGCCTCCAACCATTTACAAGTCCAAGTTCAAGTTTATTTGCAGGCCAGGTCGCCATCATCATCACTACCACTACCATCATCATCATCATCATCATCATCATCATCACAACCACAATCATCATCATCATCATCATCGTCGTCGTCGTCGTCGTCGTCGTTGTCGTCATCACCATAATCATCATCATCACCACCACCACCACCACCGCGAATATCATCATCATCATCATCATCGTCATCATCCACCGCCTTTACCGATCGGCCCTGAACTTCCTGACTATCAATTTCCAGAAAACTATAGAGGTAAGCTGTTGAATATTTTGAAACCAATTTGACTGGGTGTTGATGCTGCCAGTGGCAATGCCTCCTCCATTAGACTGTTAATAGTCAGCATCTATTGTTGTCGGCTTATAAGGGAAGTTATAAAACGTGGGAGATTTACTGTGAAACCATATTTAACCCCTCTTGTGTCAACAGCGCATTAAAGTACTCAAAATACCATTTATTTAAATTAACCATAAAGCTTATTTTTGTAAATTTATAACGAAAATATACAAAAAAATAGATTTCTGTTATCCTTCAAATGGACATTGATCAAAAGTGTAATGGTCAAGAAAATTAAAATTTCTGCTCAGCCAGTGTCCAATTGCAGACCAAGAAGAGTATTTTTGAGAATTTTCCCGCGCCACCAACACCCACCCCCACACCCCCCCCCACCCCCAGTATAGGTTCGGTGATTTGGGGTCCGATTTTCAAACCATTTAAGTAGATTCTGTGTCAGAGCAACCAACTTTATTTGCATCATTATCACCTTTTTCTTTGATCTCACCTCGTTTTGAAAAGGTGTTAAAATCGGACCCCATTTATCCGCCATTCTGATTGGATGTAGAGGGTGACCATACGACCCCCGCCTCCTTAAATCACGTGCATCCTGTCATCCAATGAGGTGAGCTTATGGGTAATTGGCGCAATGATTGACAAGGGTTAATGAGGATAATTAAGGATGATTGACGGGCTACATGTCTGGACTCGTCTTTGTCTGACCCCCCCCCCCCTCCCCCTCGTTAAACAACGTGCCACCTGGCTCCAATGAGGCGAGCTTAAGGGTAATCAGCATAATGATGATTGACAATGGTTAATGGGGTTAATCAAAGATGATCTCTTGGAGCCATGCCAAACGCTCAAGGGTTAATGTATTGCATAATGATTGACAGGCTACATGACTGGACTTGTCTTTTCCTGGGAACCCGTTGAATCCCGACACCCCACTCCACCCCCACCCCGCCCTCGTTAAGTCACGTCCCTCATGGCATCCAATGAGGTGTGCTTAAGGGTAATTAGCATAATGATTGATATAGGTTAATGCATAGCGTAATGATTATTGATGGGTTACATGTCTGGACGCATCTTTTTTCTGACTCTGGGAAACTTATTCAATCATGGGAGATTCTAAATGGTCAAGCTATAGCGCAAGGACTATTGAGGAAGACGACTCTGTTAGTCTAACGGATTGATCATTAAACTTCTGAACCTCGTAGTTTTTTAGCCATGATAATGTACAAGGCGCGATGTATCGCATAAGAGCAATTGGTTAGTTAGTTATTACCCCAACAGATTAAAATTAATTAGTCGAGCTTTAAAACATCTCCAACCGTGTGTAACGATCATCAGAGTCGTACAAAGTTCAGCGAATCAATCTTCAATCGTTTTAGGGAGATAACAATACCCTATTACCTTTTAACGGGCCTCGAGTGGCCACGCAATATCAGGAAAAACTTCCAGTCTAAGTTGACTCAGGGGTTGGATGGGTTGTAGATGATGATTATTTCACTTTTCAACGTATTATATGTTTATACATATGGAAGACTGCGTTATAAGCCACATATCTTATCGTCCTTTCGACAAAACAAAAATAAAATCTGTTTAAACCAACATCAATGATCAACCAGTCAAATTAGTTTCAAAATATTCAATAGCTTACACACATAGCTTTCTGGAAATTGCTAGCCAAGGAGATCAGAGATCGATCGATCCCAACACCAATGATGTGTGGGTGGAGCTAAGCTAGAGATGGGAAGGACATAGCTAAAAATGGAACGTCTATTATAGCGAACTGCTGGCAATCGGTTATACCGTTAGAATTGCTTAATATATTGTCAAGTTGTATGAATTGTATGTCTTTACTATTTAATAAACATTATGCAAAATATTTTGAGAGTAAATTGACTGGACGTTGTTGCCGCCATAAGCAGTAATATCGGCCAATAAACCTTTCCCACATTGGTGTAGTTTGGGAAAATACCTTCCCGGAATGAGTCGCTCATACCACTTCCGGCTGGTAATCACGATAGCCGACACGCAAACAGCATTACTTTAATGTGGGAATCAGATACAGTGCACCTTAGGCAGTGCATATGAAAAACTATGTTCATATTATTTTAGAAGTTAAGCCAATCTTCTATATATTTCTCTATTAGTTTTTATAGTTTTGTAAAATGTAATACAGTTGATTGCAATTTTAAAGTATCCCCTATTGTCCACTTGATTTAATGAATCTAAGTCGAATGGTGTATTTTATATACGCCGATAACTCGGTGAAAACGTTACAAAAATATACAAAATAATGCATTTAATGTTTCGGCAATTGAATGCGCTTTCCAATGATATTAATTTATGATAGGAACGGGTTAGATTGCGGTTTATTTTAGTGCAAAAGTAACTGAATGCGGGTCAGCGGCTTGTTGGCGGCGGTACCAGCCAGCAGTTTTGCCCTGAGCATTGATTATGGGGAATCCCGGCGTAATGACGTCAATGCGGGAAAGGTGAATTACCCTTAAGTTCACCTCATTGGATGACAGGAGGCACGTGATTTAATGAGGTGGAGGGGCTTATGGTCACACCCTACACCCAATCGGAATCTATCTAAATACTAAGGCATACATATTTCATACACTGGACGCCTACTTTTAGCTGAGAAAAGCTTATTTGAACAAGGCCGAAAAGCAACGTTCGCTTTGCATCGACGAGCTAAACAATTAGATCTACCCATTGATTGTCAAATAAAACTCTACTACCAAATGATAGAACCGATCCTCATTTATGGCTGTGAAATTATTGGAATCTAAAAATGTAATTTAATCGAAAAGCACATCCAGAATTTCTAAGACACCTTTTAAAAATTAAGCAAAGCACACCTAAGTACATGACATACGGGGAACTAGGGGACCTGCCAATACAGGTATTAATAGAAAAGCGCATGATTATGTACTGGATAACGCGTATCTCAGGAAAGCAAAATAAACTCGCATGACAAATATATAATTGCATATTAAAGGATTTTAATGAAAACCGAAAACTATACAACTGGCTAACACGCATTAAAATCATTCTAGATAATACAGGACACACGCACCTTTGGAACACACAAACGATCCATAGCACCAACATCATCCAAGCTGCAATTACTAGAAACATAGAGGACCAATTTATGCAAACGTGGCTCGATCAAATGCAGGAATCGTGGAAGAGTTAGATCTATAATTCTTTTAAGGCTAACTGGGAAACGGAACCATACCTCCTTAGACTTAATTCTAGGAATAGAATATTGTTCACTAGGTATAGGACCGGTAACCATTTATTACCAATGGAAAATGGAAGATGGGAAGGAATACTAAGAGAAGAAAGGAAATGCAGTATATGTGGCAAAAACGAAATTGGAGATGAGTTTCATTACATTTTACGTTTTTCATACATTACGATTAGAAACACTACCTAAATACTACCGGCAAAGACCAAATTATTTTTAATTCTTCCAGTTATTCACTAGCAATAACAAAAAACTACTATCTAAGGTTTGCCGACTAATAAATGCAATTGTTACGCATTTCCACAAAGGATGAAACTGTCGCACAAACACGGCCAACAAACATAACCCTAGCTAGTAAAAAAACCCGAAAACAAAGTGAAATTGTGAACGAAAAAATGCTTAATATGAAAATAGCTTGTCTGAAAAGAAGCAATCACATTACTTTAGTAAATCTAGATAATCCCTTTTATTGTTAGCAGTTAATCTACAGAGATATATAAATAATATGTAAACTGTCTTGTCACCTTATATATTGTATACTGTTTATACCCAATGTATCACATGTATGATCTGGGAGTAATACATCAATCCGAAATCTGAATCTGGGGTCCGATTTTAACACCTTTTCAAGCGGTGAGATTAAAGGAAAAAGGTGATAATGATGCAAAGAAAGTTGGTTACTCTGACACAGCAACTACTTAAAAGGTGTGAAAATCGGACCACAAATCGCCCCACCTCTACTCAACCCCCCCCCCCCCCCCCAACCACACCCACAACCCCACTCCCACACTGGAATGACTGACTCGTCATTCCAGTAGTAAATTAAAAACACATTCCTCTCTTAGTCTGCAAATGGACATTTCTCAAGATTACTGCAGAGGTTGTTTTTATCAACTTGACCACTAAGGGTTAAGTTGACACAAGAGGGGTTAAATACTGAGCCCGATTCTAGTAATTCTGCTACCCGTGAATGGCTGCTCTTTGAGGATTTATATGATACTGTGGATGTCAGAATCGTGCTTCAAATCATACACAAGACTACTCTGCCTTGTTTTATCACGCTAGGGCCTGTCTCTCGAACCGGTGGAGCTAATTGGCTCGGCTGTGATGTATGCTCATTTCGGGTCAGCATTGGCTAACATTGGTGACATAAACAAAGATTCATACGCAGGTATGTAATATAAGCGACGACGACGACAACGACCACCACAACGACGACGTTTATGTTTATATGGTGACATAAACAAAGAGTCATACTCAGCTATGTAATACCGACGGCGACGACAACGAGGGCGACGACGACGACGACGATGACGACGACAACCACGACGACGACGTCGTTTATGTTTATGTGGTGACATAAGCAAAGATTCGTACTCAGGTATATAATACCGACGACGACGACGACGACGACGACGACAACGACGACGACGACGACGACGACGACGGCGGCGACGACGATTACGACGACGTTTATGTTTATGAGGCAATTCACTTGTAAAGTACGGCACCATGCAGAGCAACAGGAAAAAATTGGTATCAGCTAAAACTGCGAATTCTTCTAACAGGGGCTAAACTCACAGCCAAACACCCACCACCCACCCACCCACCAATAATGGACCTTTCCTATTTAACCATCCATTTTCTGACGTCATATGACGTCATAATCAACCAAATGACGTGTAGGATTACATTATAATTAATTATTATTTAAACTATCTGTCGAATATTTTGAAAGTAATTTAACTGGGCGCTGATAGCAACCAGTAAGATTAGTTTCAAAATATTCAACAGCTTAGCTGTATAGTTTTCTGGAAATTGATAATCAGAGAGTTCAGTGATCGATCGATCCCAACACGAGCGAGGTGTGGGTGGAGTTTAGCTAGAGATAGGCGAGGCATAGCTAAAACTGGATAGGTCCATTATCATGATTTCAATAGAATTGCAATAACTAGTATTCTGTAATTTGGGTCATAATCAACTGTAGCTCGCCGGGTAGTGTCGGGCCGTTCCGGTGTAATATGTCGACTCGCCGCGCCGCAAGTGCACGACGAGTGATGACGCTGGTTAGCATCCGGTTTGGGGGTGACGGACCTTGTACGAGACTACCCTGCAGGAAACAAAAACCGGCTCCTAAGGGCGATGGAACTCAATCGTTCCGGTCGGGCCGTGCGACCATCGTCGCGAACATTAAACACAACTGCCTCATCCCAAGAATTTGTGTCAGCAGTATGCCTGTCCATAGCAATTTCGTGATCTATGGACTTACAAGATTTGATTTGGTGACCTAAATATATAAGTATATACAATGAGTTTACCTAAACAATTATAAATATGCTGGATAATACTACAGTAATAGCATACGAAAATACGAGACATAGAGACAGGTAGATAAACTCTTAAACAATGGGCTCCCGGTGGTACTACACAGACTCGTAGGTCCGCAGAGGCATCCCCGCATGGGAGGGTCCCGCACACGATACTTAACTATTTAACTTAATATAAGTTACTATACCTCTAAGCTGAGAGAAAGAAGGTTATTTTAGACGAAAAGCTATGTGCATTATGCGGACAATACTCCTAGTGCTAGTTCGGGTGAGGAGTACTATCCTGGCGTGGATCGTCATTGCTGAATTCTTGCGAGAGGCAAGTGCCTCGCGCGGGCCTCCGTCTCGGAAAGGTGTCGCCACTGCTTAAAGCGGGAGAAGAATAGTAAGCAAAAATGGGCCTACTCTAATATTTCAATCAAAAATGCTTTAGAAAGAAAAGTACCTAGTGAGATTATGACTATAGGGATGCGTACTGTTTTACGTGAAGACAGGACGGTGGATTCCCAATGGATTCCCTTGTTACCATCTTATGTAATTCTTGGTTTGCTGAATTAGTAGTTGCCGCTTTATTTCCATGGGCCTTCGGCTTTGCTTAATTCCTTTTAGTTGTTTTCAGAACAAGAATTATTTTAGGCTGCAACTGGCTGATATCTACCTAGCTATTCGACACATCTGTCACGGAGAACAGATGCCCTAAGACACCAATACTAGAGACAGCGCTCATACATGTTACGTAGCAGGATCTCCGAACTGGATAAGAATCCGTACATTCCGCCCCGCAACCACATAAAACATTACAAGACATGGGTTACATTTCACGAAAGCATTATTAGACAATTTCTCTTATCGCTATGGTGGGGGTACGAGAGACGAATACCCACCGTAAATGTCCTTCCCGCAACGGCGTGGCAGATCTAAATAACATGCCCAGACATTTTAACGGAATTCGGTGGGGGTACGTATCTCGCCCGTCACCGGGTCCTATGGAACTAACCGTTTTACCTGTCATTGGGTTTATATACAAGTTGCCAGTTTTGCACTGCGGTGCGGGAGGATTGTCAGTAAATAAAATAATAATTAATACACGTGTTCGCAGTGCTTTCCTACATTGGCTTAAAGTGCTAACTACTAAGTATCCAAAGATGCACGGGAATGTGTGTGATACCGCACACTGGCCATCACCGCTCGGAAACACCAACAGTTTCCTAGAGTTGGATCAGCCCATGGTGCGGATGGGGACATCCAAACAATTAAGAAGCCACAAGGCTGAGTGGAGCACGAAGAAAGACACAATCTTACTTATGAGTCTTACCGGAGTGCGGGGCTAGATTATCGGAATACCGGAAGAGAAGAATATATTACACAGTATGTAATGAAGAAAGCGTCTCTAATCATTTTGAACCTATCCTATTGAGCTGAATAGAAAAGGCTTAGTCGGTAGGATGCCGGGCTAAACAGAGTTATAGCACGGACAGCGACGTCAGCGAACAATTGTTGGTGGCGGGAGAAAGTGCTGCATATATAAGTGTTGCTGTATAGTGTTTCGTACGTGCTCTGCAGTCCTATATTTTCTATGAATAAACAAAACATATGAATGAATGGCCACTGGCCATATATATATATATATATACATAATCTACCCAGAACAATCAATACGGTGTCAAATGATTAAGATATATACATGTATATCAGTACAGGTTAACGAACCTACTATAGTGCGGTTAGTAACACATTGAGGAAAATGAGAATAATTATCAACAAAGACAGAAATTATAACTATCCGTCCTTAGACCGTTACGGCTCCTTTTAGTCATCGGGACCATTTTTACGGATACAATATAATTAACAAAACCTATATAGAGAAATAATTAAACTGTGAAGTATAGTTACTTGAATACTTGGTAGTCATTCCTAAGTTAGGCTACCGTGTTACTGAAATTGATACGTCAATCTGTGTTACTGAAATTGATACGTCAATCCATAGTCGACGTGAGATGATGCGCTCTCCGGAAGCTGGGAAGTTCCTGCAGGTTGATTCCCGCAAGCTGTTTTCCACAAACAAGACTCCCGTAAGAACACTCATGACGGGAGTACATCACTCAGTGCTGTAGGCCTAATAGAATGTCTAACGAGCAGTCAGTAAAAGATACGATAGTACTACATGGTGAAGAAAGCTCCTGTACACCGATGGCATGGATGGAAGGCGTAAACAACCCGATCACAAGCGGGGGTTGTCCGAGGCAAATGAAGATACAAAACAAAGCTTCATGGTGCTGGGTACGTCTGCCAGCTCTGAAGACGCACCGGGCAGAGTTTACTTGCTGCGGTCGAAAGTTGAAAGAACATACACGATTAATGCGGTGGCCATTGAAATACCACTTTTAGGCTTGGCCGGCAGATCCAGCGAGTCATCCATCAAAGAACATCATGCCTCTACATCTGTGGACTCACATATTCAGGCCGTAAAGGCCTCACCGCAAATTTGTGTTCCGAAGGTAGATGTTAATATTCGTGAACAATTATCAGAAGTTACAAATTACTCCCGTAAATTGTTTTAGCGCGGTGGGTTGGAGAACTGCACGCTACGGGATAAAAACCCGACACAAAGCGAAGGAAAACGCGTATTCTCTGTTACGCTCGTTAGTAGCTGGTAAAGATCCAACCTGTTCGGCCCCTGGCCGAGGATGCTCTCGATCACTAGATCGCGTCTCCTTTTATACTCCTCGTGACGTCACAGGCGCGGGCTCCAACCAATCATCGTTCCAGCAACAGCCAATCAGCGCGTAGCTAATAACGGCGCAGCCGAACGTTCTAGACCATTCTAGAAGTTTTGCGTCCACGTGGTTATGACGTCACGGCAAGATTTTGAAGATATTCATGAAGAGTTTTCCCTGGATAACTCAGCCATTTCTCAACCGATTCTGAAATGGTGTACAGATTTGAAAAGCACGTTGACTTCTGGTCTTCATTAATGTCAGATTTAACGGGAACAGCACTCAATAAGGATTACAGGGTACCATCTCTGTACACTAAAAGCGCCATCCTATCTTGGTCGTAACTACGCGCACCATCCAAACAGCGTCTCGGCGCGCGCATGCACTTAATGCGCTTTAACGAACTTAGTCGTTTTTCGACACGCTATCTCTCCCATAGGCCCATATACGCTTATGGCTCTACCCAGGGGGGCGTGTTCAGGAAACGAATCCAGGAAGGGCGGCGCGTACCCAGCTCAGCTGGTACGGCCGGTATCCGACCGGTCGATTCGAACTACACCACCGACATATGTATGGGAAACACAATAGAACTTTCCACTCTATCCATTCATCATATGTCGTCATAATTAACTATGTGACGCGTAGAATGACATCATAATCAATGACATCATTATAACGTCATGAATGACTCCGATAAGTACGTCACAAACGCATAATTGAAGATGTACTATGCGTTGTTGTACGAATTGTATGTCTTTACTATTTAAGAAAGATTCTGTTGCATATTTTGAAACTAATTTGTCTGGACGCTGTTGCTACCATTGGCAGCAACAGCGCCTGGTCAAATTAGTTTCAAAATATTTAACAACTTATCTGTAGGCCTATAGGTTTCTGGAAATGGATAGTCAGGGAATTCAGGGATCGATCGATCCGAACACGACGGAGGTGTGGGTGGGGCTTAGCTAGCGGTGGGCGTGGCTTAGCAAAAACTGGAATGGACCATTAAATATTCTATACCCACGGAATAAGCCAGCCACAAGCATACATTTGGTTGGATATTTAGACACTTTTACAAAAATATTGTCGTCGCCATTTTCGAATATGGCGGATATTTGATTTCAGTGTAATTTGAATATCTATTGATCTCGCAAAACTATATTAATATAATTCTAGTAGTAACATATACGCAGTCGATGTCAGCGAAAAGAGAGGTTTCTTTCTAGCTATGACACGCCCATTTTTAGCTAAGCTCCACCCATTTTGTGCATACCTTGGAATCGAATTGAATTCTTAAAACCTGAATACGCAGGGTAGAAATTTCAAGGTAACTATACAGGTAAACTGTTCAATATTTTGAAACTAATTGGCAGCAACAGCTCCCAGTCAAATTGGTTTCAAAATATTCAACGGACCCTTTATTAAATAATAAATCAATCAAAGACGAACACTTTCGCGACTTACTATTGCCACCTTCCTGACAGACTTACTTCATTTTCATTTTAAGCTTAGCTAACAAGTGACGTATTACGATATCAGGTGTTTGAATGACAGACCGGATCAATCCATTCTATTTGCTCGAAGCAATAATTCGTATCTAGCTGTTTCCTAGACGATCTACAAACAGTAAATGAAAGTAGCCAAAACAAATTCAAGATGGTGGCCATCCTAGTTTGGTTAAAAGCAAATGGCTGCTTCTGGAATTAGCGGTTCTTCGATGTCAAAATACAGTTAACCCTTTTGACGCATGAATTTGTTCTAGAAAATTTAATTTTCCCCATATAAAATCTCCGTTTGCAGACCAAGAGAAGACTGTTTTTGAAAATTTACCACTGGAATGCCTGTCTCCGTTATCGAGCCAGTCATTCCAGTGGTAAAATATCAAACATAGTCTTCTCTTGGTCTGAAAATGGATATTTATCATGACCACTGCAGAAGCCATTTTTGGCTGATATATGTGTTGAAGCGTTAATAACTGCTGTGGAATTGCAAAATTGCATATTTTATTTATTCTGAACTGTGGTTCAGACGTTTTCATGATGTTGGTAAACACTCCTCCCCCCGCCCCCCCCCCCCCCCATATTTCCCATCCATCTTTTTCTGTTTTTCTCAATAAATTTTAATACCGAGAAAAATTCCGTTTCATTCCACAACCCCCACCCCACCCCATCCCCACTTCCACTCCCCCCCCCCCCCCTCCCCACACCCGATATCTATCCTATTTAGGCTACAACATCAGCCCGTCATTGTGCCTGCAAATACAAGCTATTCCCCATAGCGACAAGTAACTTCTATATTGGCCTGTGCTTTATAATTTTCATCAGATTTGGCTGTAGGCGCTCCATTTGAAGGCAAAGGGAAGGGAAGCAGCAGCGGCGCAATCTACGTCTATAACGGTAGTCCCTCCGGAATCCGTGTGAAATACGCTCAGAGGATACCAGCGTCAATGTTTAAAGCTATGAGAGGGTTTGGATGGTCACTCACAAGGCCTCTGGATATGGACAAAAATGGATATTCAGGTATTCTGAAATATAATGGACCTTGTCAGAGTATCCATCTATCAATTTGACGTTATATGACGTCATAATCAGCTAAGTGGCGTGTAGGATGACATCATAATCATTACGCCATAAATGATTCTATTTGGCCAGTCTTTAGCTCTTAATAGTCCGACATTTTGTACGAATTGTATGTCTCTACTATTTAATAAACATGCTGTTGAATATTTTGAAACTAATTTGACTGGACGCTGTTGTTGCTGCAATAGGCAGCAACAGCACCCAGTCAAATTATTTCCGAAATGTTCAATAGCTTACCTGTATAGTTGTCTGAAAATTGATAGTCAGAGAGTTCAGAAATCGATCTATCTCAAAACGAGCGAGGTGTGGATGCGTCTTAGTTAGAGATGGGCGGGGCATAGCTAAAAATGGAAAGGTTCGTTATACGTATAAGCTGTGGAATACAAATTTCGTCCTGTCGTGTTGATTTATGTGGTCAGCCCACGGGCGGGTGCCGTGCTCCCGAGTTCCACACTCACAAATACTGTTTGGTCGAATATTCGAATATTCATTCAAATAAACCAATATGAATGAATATTCGCATAAGCATACCGATATTCGAATGTTTATGAAAAATTACAAAATTGTCTTAAATTGGATTGAAAACAATATATATTTTCAAAATGTCTTCCGAAATGTTGCCATGGAATCGAACCCACAACCGGCGAAAGCGGCTAGTGTCATAGCCCACAACCGTTTCCACCACACCAACGCCGCAAGTCAAAGACTTACTTTGCCGGTGAGGCTTTCACGGCGTGAGTTTCTTATACACAGTTGAATTCTGTGGTAGCGGATTTTGACATAATGGACCTTACCATTTTTAGCTATGCCCCGCCCATCTCTAGCTAAGCTTCGCCAACACCTCAACTGTGTTGGGATGGATCGATCTGTGAACACCCTGACTATCAATTTCCAGAAAACTATACAGGTAAGCTGTTGAATATTTTGAAACTAATTTGACTGGGTGCTGTTGCTGCCTATGGCAGCAACAGCGCCCAGTTAAATTAGTTTCAAAATATTCAACAGAATATTTATTAAATAGTAAAGACATACAATTCGTACAAGAACGCATAGCCCGTCTTCAAATATGCGTTCATGGAGTACTTATCGACGTCATTCGTGTCGTCATTCATTATGCTGGCGTTCTATACGTCGCGTAGTTGATTATGACGCCATAGGATGGTTTGATACAGTGGAAAGATCTATTACTGGAACTGTTGTTTGGTGCGCGCTCTGTAACGCTTGATCGGTTTCTAGGTCCTATATTGACTTGATTTTGGTAATAATTTTTAATTGGATTCAATGGTTTTTGAGACACCTATATATATATATATATAATATAAAATGTATGGAATTTGCGGTGTGACTATCATATTTCAACCGCGATTACGCACGCATACAGTTTTTATGGAATCACCACTAAGTGGGATGGATGTTATTCTTAGTCCCCGAAGCTGTCTGTTTTGGGGTCAAAGCGAACAGGTCAAGCTTACCCGTATTGTCATAGTTATCAGTTTTGATCCTTTGCCAGAAATGAATGACCGTTGCTCTAAACAGATAAATGGACGTATTAGAAGTTACCCCATGACAACCAATGCCATCATTTTAAGAAAATGTTCGAACTGCGACTACGCCCACGGTTTTATCCCCAAAAAGCAGATTGACATTGAGGTCAAAGGTCAAGGTCATTTCTTAGTGTCACGATAAACCTTTATTTCATCGTTGTTCGAAGTTTTGATTTTAGCAGAAATAAACTCGGATTTTCTTGACCAAATTTATTCATTAAAGGGAAAACCAGCATCATTTGGCCATATTTGAAAGTGCCTACTCTGGATATGCTTATTAAATTTGGTCCAAAAAAAATCTAAATATTTCCTTATTGAATGTCCAATGTCTGTTGGCCAAGAGAAGTCTATTTTTGAAATGTTACAACTGGAATGGCTAGCTCGCTTACCGATCCAGTCATTTCAGTAGTAAATGTTAAAAAATAGTTTTATCTTGGCCTGCAAATGAACATTCCTCAAGACTACTGCAGAGGCCGGTTTTGGCCGGCTTCGGCATAAACGGGTTAAGACGTTTGGACGTTAGTCAATTGTGGTGTTTTTTCGAATCTATAACCGAAGCGAGATAACTAATGCAGTAGGTCTTGTGATAAACTATTCGATATTACCTCCCTTGGATAAATATAAACTCAAAACAAAGAGTCAACGCAATATCAAATCAAATCAAATGGCGGACACTTCACATATATAGGCAGGACAGTAACAATACAGACAGTAGAGACGTGTTCGCTCATGCACTCCTGCATTCAGGTCCATATAATTACATGGTCGACGCATTTCGCACACGTTTCTTATGATATGCCATCTGTAAATGGTTTGGACTCTCCTCCCAGGGGGTCTTCTCTGTGCAAGTTTGAAAAGTTTCTTCCATGATTAGCTATTTCATAATTTGTGCTTCACTGTTTTAATTGTGCTTTCAATGGAGCTTTCCAATTTATCCATAACCCATATGACGTCATGATCAACTACGTGAGGAGTAAGATGACGTCATAATCAAAAACGTCATGAATGACGCAGAGAACTTCATCACGAGGGTTTAATTGATGACTGACTAAGCGTTGGTGTACGGATTGTGTTGCTTTCCTATTTAATAAACATGCTGTTGAATATTGAGGATCAACCGATCCCTGAATTCCCTGACTATGAATGTCCAACAAATATACAGGAAGGCTAAGATGTTGAACATTTTGAAACTAATTTGACTGGGCGATGTTGCTGCGTCTCTGCTAGGATCAATCGGTCCCTGAATTCCCTGACTATCAATGTCCAAAAAATATACAGGATGGCTAAGATGTTGAACATTTTGAAACTAATTTGACTGGGTGCGGTTGCTGCATAGGCAGCAATAGTGCACAGTCAAATTAGTTTCAAAATAGTCAACATCATGTTTATTAAATAGTAGACATACAATTCGTACAACCTGACGGGATATTAAGCGTTCAAAATTGACAAAATCGAGTCATTCATGACGCAATTGAATATGACGTCAGCCTACACGTCACGTACTTGATTATGAGGCCATACTATTGGCAAAGAAACTGGATTCCTTAATTCTCCTTCCATTCTGTCTTATGTTTTGTAGACTTCGCTGTCGGTTCAGTTCTCTCGGACAAAGTCGTCCTCCTGCGTACGCGCCCCGTTGTTAATATAAATGCATCTCTTGAAGTCATCCCGAAACAGATTATAACTACTAGGAAAAACTGTGAATGGTCGAATAAGACAGCCACCTGTGCCAACGTGACACTATGTCTGCAGTTTTCGGGAGAAGATGTTCCCGATCAAATAAGTATAGCTTTTATAATTACGTAATCCTTTGCATGCCATGACTCTAATTTTATTAATCTTCCCCCCCCCCCCCCCCGACAAATCTCTGAAAAAGTATATTCTTTATGATATAAAACTTATTCTGTTGATTATTTTAAAATAAATTTGACTGGAAGACGTTGCTGCGCAAAGAAGCAACGGCCTCCAGTCAAATTAATTTCAAAATATTCAGCAGTTGTTCTGTATGCTTCCTTTGAAAATAAGATATAACAGATTGATCCGATTTTATTTTCAATATAACCATACAGGAAAATTGTTGAAATTTTTTAAAATGATTTGACTGGAAGCTATTGCTGCTTTAGGCAGCAACGTCTTCCGGTCAACTTAATTTCAAAATATTCAACAGAATAACTTTTATGTCGTAAAGAATTTACTTTTTCAGGGATTTGTCGGTGAAAATGTTGAATCATTCGAACATTGTATGACGGTATCTTAAACCCTCTTGCTTCAACTCAAGCCTTTAATCACCAAGCTGCTAAAAACGGGACTCTGTGCAGTGAGCGTGAGGCCATGCTTGTCCATTTGCATGCCGAGAGAATAGTATTTTTGACAATTTACCGTTGGAATCACCGAGCCAGTTATTCCAATGATACATTTTCAAAAATACTCTTCTCTCAGCATACAAATGGACGCTGGCTAAGAGAAAAACGGGAGTTTTCTTTATTATTACCGATTTGATGGACGGTTTCTGCAGTGGTCTAGAGAACTGCCCCTTTGCAGCCCAACAGAAATGTATTTTTTTGTAAATTTACAAAGAAATGGTCTCCTTATTCTGTAAAAATGTTAATTTTCCTGAGAAATCTTGACCATTAAAACTGTTAATTGATTTACGCCTCCATTTGAGCGTTTTGAGGCGCTATTGACACAAGAGGGTTAATTGCATGTCGATCATACGGGGAATACCCTCTGTGATGCATTGTATCATTAATTATCAAGTGTCCTTATCGGAACCAATAATAAATATCCAGCCAGTATAGTTTGCATTATTTTCAGCTATTTCGACCAAATATCTTGACATCACTTTGGATGGGAGGATTCCAGTTTATTCATCAATTCTTCTTTCTTCTTCTTTTCGATCGCTGGTATCACACTTGGAGAGCCGTTCTCAAGATGAAATCTGTGGTTTTCTGCAGTTCTTCCACAGGCCCATACAGCTTTTCAAGAAAAGAGGTTGACAAAGGCCAGATCTCTTCTCTCAGCAGCTGATACGTACTGCAACATTGAAGTATGTGATCTGTGGTCTGTTCTGCTTCTCCACAAGGACAAGCGGGCGATGTCATAAGGTGGAACCGCCTGTACATGTGTTGGTTTAGTCTGTTGTGTCCAGTTCTGAGACGAAAAATGGTCACTTGCTCTGGCCTCGAGAGATGATGGTAGGCATCTTCTGATTGAGGTGTTCTATAGAGTGACTTGATGATAGTCTTCATCGCTGTATGGGTAACCATGTTTTCTTTCTGATTCTCTTCTGCACCCACCTTTGCCATCTTGTCTGCTTCCTCATTTCCTTGGACTCCACAGTGTGAGGGGATCCACTGCAATGCTATCCGAAAGCATTTGATGGTTTGTAGTGCTTCTTCAAGTTGTGGCAGCTTACCTTTGGTCATAGCCTCAAGGACGGAGAGGGCATCAGATAAAAAGACAATCTGTTCAATAGGGTCTGCTGTTCTGCTGATGGTATTAGCTGCATGGACAAGTGCTTCGACTTCAGCCCTGTAGTTTGGGCAGTGTTTGCCTGTCGGTATTGCAGCTGACTCATGTTGTCCGTTTGGATACTGTATGTGCAGTCAAGCACCTCCGCTCCTAATTGCATCTTTGGCTGATCCATCTGTGTAGATCTTTATCCATGTCTCCTGAGGGTACATTTCTTCCAGCATGGCTAGGATCAGGGCCTTCTTGCTCACATCACTGTGTTCATATTTGGTTGTGAGATGAGGTACTGTGGTGCGAATAGCTATGCTCTCTAGTTTGTTTTCCCAGGGTGGAGGATCAAGGGTGTGGTTTGGGTCTTCTATTTGTGCTGGCAACATTTCTTGGTGTTTCCTTTGAAGTGCTTTTGTCTCTTTCACAAAACTTGATCTTTTAAGTCTTCCTGATGACAGCTGTGCTTGCCTCATCTTCATCGGGTGGTTATTGAACGATTTGAACATTGCAGCTTGGATCAGTGCTTTGCATTCCCTTCCTTTGCTAAGTGGGGGGGGGGGGGGTGTGTGTGCCTGCTGTCTGCTCCATTTTTTCTATTGGTGTTGATCTCATTCCACCAGTGATGATGCGCAGTGCCTGGATTTGTACTCTGTCGCGGTTCTGTTGATGAGATTTAGCGGCTGTCATCCATGAGCTGGATCCATACTCAAGGTGTGGTCGTACGGCACCTAGGTAGATGGTCTTGAGGATCCTTTCATTGGCACCCCACTGTGTTCCTGCCAGCTTCCTCATGATGTTTAGCTTTCTTCTGGCCTTTGCCTCTGCGTTCTGGATGCGCTCCTTCCATGTTAATCTTCTGGCATATGTGACTCCCATGTATGTCCGCTGGTCCTCGTACTCGAGTGGAGTACCACCCAATGTCAGATTGCCAACCTTGGTTTTGGTGGACAGTGAGAATAGCATGGCTGATGATTTTTCTTTGTTGATGGTAATACACCAGCGATTGGGCCAAGCTGTAATTCGGTCCAAGGCGAGCTGCATTCTGTACGTGGTAGTCGTTGTGTACTCCTCGGTGCACCAGAGTACGAGGTCATCTGCATAGAGGCTGCTTGGATCCCATTGGGCAGCTCTGCTACAATGTCATTAATTAAGAGTATTAACAGAGTTGGTGATAATACTCTGCCTTGTGGCACCCCTTGTCTCAGCAATACATTCTGTCCAGATTGTCAATCCACAAGCACCCTAGCTCTGCAATTGTGCAGGTATGACTTGGTCCATCGGAACATGTTGCCACCGATGCCTGTGCGCCGGAGCTTCACGAGGAGGCCATCCTTCCACACCTTGTCAAATGCCTTCTGCAGATCGATAAAGGCAGCTAGCATCACCTTCTTGGCTTGAAAAGTGTCCTCTATGACCTGTGCAAGATGTGTTGTTTGATCTTCTGTGCTCCTGTGTCTTCTGAAGCCAGCCTGCTCTGAAACTATAATCTTCTCCGACTCCATGTACCACTGCACTACCACTGGTTGATGATGCGCTCCATGGTCTTGCATATGCAGCTTGTAAGACTGATAGGACGGTAGCTCAGCACTTTCGTCTTGTTCTTCCCTTTTTTCAGAATATGAGTCATTCTGGCTTCCTTCCAGCACTGAGGAACCCCTCCATTGGTCCAACTGAGATTAAAGATGTCTAGCAACTTGCGAAGAGATGCATTACCAAGGTGTTGGATCATTTCATTCGTAATGCCATCTGGCCGTGGAGATTTCTTCTTCTTCAACTGGTGGATAGCCTTCTTCAGTTCTGCTAAACTAATGTCAACTTTCATTGCTTCATGAGTGCTGGTGTCTGTTCTTTCCTTTTGCTCTTTTCTAACCTCTTTTTTATGCATTCGTGGTATAGAAATGTTGCTTTCTTTTGCATATGCCTTCGCAAAGGCATCTGCAGCCATCTTTCCTGTCAGTGTTTGCCCATCTTCTTCAAGTGTATATCTTCTCTCCCCCGACACCCTCATCATTCAGTGCTTTAGTCAGTCTCCATAGCTTTGTGGTATCTCTCTCTAAATTAAACCCTGCCGTCCTTTCCCTCCAGCTTCTTCTTTTGGCTTCCAGCTTGGTCTTTAGATACCTGGCTTTAGTTTGTTGTAGCGTGAAGTGGTTTTTCATGACAGGGATTACCCTCTGCATCGTCTCTGGCCTTGTCTAGTTTATCATGTGCTGCTTGCAGTTCTGTTGTCCAGTAGGGGCGATAGTTTTTCCTGAACCCTCGAGGAATTGCTTCGTTGGCAGCCTTGAGGATACTTGAATTAAATTCCTTGACCACATTGTTGATGTTTCTCCCTTCTACTGCTATATTTTGGGTAAGCTCATTGGAACGAATGCCGAACAGACTCCAATTTGCCTTTTTGTAGTTCCACCTTGGACGTTGAGGTGAACTTGTCGAAATACTTCCAGAAAGAGAGAGGAGGACTGTGCGGTGGTCGCTTCCTCCCAACTGCGATGCGACCACTCTAATGAGGTTTCTGTGAATGTCTTATGCACAAAATGCCAAGTCCGGCGTCGTTGTCGAGTGCCATCGGCGCGAGTAGAAGGTAGGCTGGTCTGCGGGATCACTGACAAGTAAAAGGTGCTTTTCATCTTGCCATGCTTCAATGTCTTCTCCTCGTTTATCAAGTGTTCTGTATCCCCAGCTCTGGGACTGGCTATTAAAGTCTCCTGCAATGAGGAAGTGGCAGTCCGGGACCTGGATTGTGTCAAGTGAGAGATTCTTGTCACTAGGGCAGTAATAATTGACAATGTCAATCACAGAGTTGCAGTTGTTACCTTGATCTTGATATATTCTGCCTCTTCCATAAAGGTTTTGATCTGGCTGGCGTTCATGCTGTTTCGAACCAAGGTGATCACCCCGCCTTTCTTCCTTTCTCTTCGATCACACCGGAAAATCTGGTAACTTCTGATCTTAAATGGGTTTCCTTCTTGCATGTGTGTCTCTTGGATGCAGCAGATATCAATGTTGTTTTCGTACAGGAACTGTTCGAGCTCTGATTTCTTGTTGGTAACCCCTTCTGCGTTCCGGTGCATGATGTTGATACTGAGGTTCTCTTTGGGGTTGGTCTTCCCTTTCGGTTGGCCAGTAGCTCTCCATCCTCGTCCCCTGGCTCCACAAGACGAGTTGATGGGACCTCCAGTAGCTGAGGGTGGGCTCCTTCGAGGAGTGGAGCCCGGCGCTGCACCTGCCTGGCGGATCCTCACAGGGCGAGCGCCATTTCGGTTGATTCGATCTCCAAGTGTCATTTCATTAGCGTTGTGCATAATGCTCTGGTTAGCCCCTCCAAATGTCTGGATTGACACCCAGTGGGTTACACCCCTGCGCCACGTTGAGGCCGAGCATATAGTCTTAAACAGGGGATCTATCATTCATATGACACCATAATCAACTACTTAACATATAAGATGACGCCATAATCAATTATGTCATGAATGGCGTGGCTAAGTTCGTCGCGAACGCTTAATTGATGACGGACTAAGTGTTGTTATACGAATTGTATGTCTACTATTTAATAGACATGCTGTTGAATATTTTAAAACTAATTTGATTGGCGCTGTTGCTGTCATAGCATATGAATTTTCACTAAACTTGTTGCAATGATTTGACAGTACAGTTTCATATAAATATGTTACCATGTTTTCGAAACAAGTACAATCTTGAACACGTACAAAATGTTATGTGAAATATGTTGAACATAATCGGATTGGACGATATTACAACGATGTTTTCCAATCCAATTACGCTCAAAATATTCAACAGTGACGGTCTACGTGTTAAGCTATTTCTAAAAAGAAAGACGACTATAACGACGAGAATGGTGACGATGATAAATGATGATGATGATGATGATGATGGTGGTGGTGGTGGTGGTGGTGGTGGTGGTGGTGGTGGTGATGATGATGATGATGATAATGATGATGATGGTGGAATTGATGATGATGATGATGATGATGATGATGATGATGATGATGATAATGATAATGGTGGTGGTGGTGCTGATGATGGTGATGATGGAGGTGGTGGTGATGATGATGATGATGATGATGATGGTGGTGGTGGTGATGGTGGTGGTGATGGTGGTGGTGGTGGTGGTGGTGGTGATCACGAGGAATAATAATATTAATAATAATAATAATAATAAGAAGAAGAAGAAGAAGAAGAAGAAGAAGAAAGTGATGACGATGGCGACGACGACGATGATGATGGTGGTAGAGGTGATGATGATGATGACGACAACTGTAATACGTATTATTGTCATGGTGTCTGCCACATTCTTATATTATGTAATTTACGAAGGGCCAATTCGGTCTACTGTAAAATAAACTATCTATCATATTTCTGATTTCAACTCTATTACATTCATCATTTCAGTAGTGGCGTACAGATTGATAGCGGACTCATTAAAACAGCAAATCAAAGACTTAGTGCGGACGCCATTTCTGCATAATTCTAAGCTAATTACGACCATTTACGAGAATGTCACGCTGAGGACGAAGGGGCAAGACACGTGCTTCAACACGCTCGTTGTTATTACGGTCAGTTACTAACATCCTGGCAAGTTTATCCACAAACTAGTTCAGCTTGTCATTTGTGGTTGTAAATGTAACACTTTCATCGGGGATCGGCCAAATTATTTTTGAAAATTTACCACTAAAATAACTGGCTCCATAATCGAGTCAATCATTCCGTTGATAATTTAAAAAAACCGTCTTCACTTAGAGGATGTATTTTAATTGTGACGTCAGCCGACGGGTGGCGTGTTTGGTTATAACGTCATATAGGCCTACTTGACGGACAGGCTGGATTCCTTTAGTATGATGCAATTTATGATCGGGTAACCAACGATGGTAAAATCTGTTTCCGGTGGGTACTTTATAGCAAAATCAGATTATCATTTAACATAAGTCGGTTACGAAAGGAAATGGTTGTTGTGGCAACAGAATGATATTTAATGGAGGGATCTTATATGCCACTCAACTATATGACGCAATGATCAATTACGTCACATGTAGCCTGACGTCACAAACATGTAGACGTATTATAATCTTGTCATGCAGCTCGTAAGTTCGCCAAGTGTGCGTATTGTGACTCTTTGATTGATTTACAATATACTAAAGATTCTATTAAATATTTTAAAATCAATTCAATTTGACTGGGAGCTGATGCTGCCATAGACACCATCGGCGCCCAGTCAAATTAGTTTCAAAATATTCAACAACTTACATGTACAACTACGTTGAAATTGGGATTCAGATAATGTACTGTAAATTGATTCCAATGCGTATGTAAATAGGGCGGGATGTCGCTAGAAGTGTGAGAGACTTAGCTCCAGTATATATATATATATATATATATATATATATATATATATATATATATATATATATATATATATATATATATATATATATGCGTGCTGGAGACAAAGGGCGGTGGTGGCTTTTTCGTACAATCAATCGACCACCTGCCTTAAGGATCCACCACTACCAGCACGTACCAAGATGCAGATGGACTACAATCAACTTAGTACACTTTGTAGGCTGATGTCCCAATATATAGTGAACAGTCCGTCAGGTGTACGATCTGTATGCCTAGCTAATTAATAAGCAAAACGCTTCCATTGTGCTGTTGTGCCATAGTTTCAAAATACTCATCTATTTACCTGTATGGTTACCTTGAAATGGGCATTCTGGGAATTCCGGATTCAAAGTATATAAATCGATTCCAACACGCGAAACAGTGGGCGGAGCCAGTAGAGGTGGGGCGAGCTGGGCCCGGATTTTCACACCTTTTTCTTTTGTTCTTTCCTTTCTTCTCCCCTTTGTTATTTTGAAACCTTTTATCCTTTGATCTCCACCGCCTTCTGAAAATGTGTGAAAATCCGGGCTCAGCCATCCACTGTTTTGATTGGATGTTAGATGTAGAGGGTGGCCATAAGCCCCTGCCCCTCATTAAATCACGTGACTCTGTCATCCAATGAGGTGAGCTTAGGTGTAATTAGCATAATGATTGAAAAAAGGGTTAATGAGTGTAATTAAGTGTGATTTGATATGTCTGGACTCTTTTCCTAGGAACTCATTCAATCACGAAGCCCCGTCCCTCATTAAATCATGTGTCTCTTGGCATCCAATGAGGTGGGCTGGAGGGTAATTAGCGTACTGATTGACAAGGGTTAATGCATAGCATAAGTATGATTGACAGAGTGCATGTCTGGACTCAGGGAACTCGTTCAATCACGAAGCCCCACCCCCTCATTAAAGCACGTGTCTCATTGCATCCAATGAGGTGTGCTTCAGGGTAATTAGCATAATGATTGACAAGGGTTAATGCATAGTGTAAGGATGATTGACAGAGTGCATGTCTGGACTCAGGGAACTCGTTCAATCACGAAGCCCCGCCCCCTCGTTAAAGCACGTGTCTCATTGCATCCAATGAGGTGCGCTTAAGGGTAATTAGCGTAATGATTGACAAAGGTTAATGCATAGTGTAAGGATGATTGACAGGGTGCATGTCTGGACTCGTCTTTTTTCTAACTCTGGGAACTCATTCAGTCATGGAAGATTAATTCTAAATTGGCTATCTATCACGTAAGGACAATTGTGGAAGATGACTCTGTTAGTCTAATGGATCGATCATTAAACCTCTGAACCTCAGCGTTTTTTTAGCCATGACAATGTACAAGTGTCGATGTATCGTGTAAGGACAATCGGTTAGTTATTACACCAACAGATTAAAATTAACTAGTTCAGCTTTAAAACAACTCCGACCGAGGGTAACTATCATCAGAGCCATACAAAGTTAAGTGAATCAACTCTCAATCAAGGTAGGGAAACAACTACTGATTACATTTTTAACGGACCTCGAGTGGCCACACAATAATTGGAAAAAAGTCCAGCCTAAGTTGACTCAGGGTTTGGACAGGTTATAGGCAATGGTTCGTTCAGTTTTCAATATGCTATGCGTTTATACCACTGTCCTGTTTGCATAACCTGATAAGTTGACTCAGGGTTTGGATGGGTTATAGTCTATGGTGCTTTCAGTGTTCATTTAAAATTGCAGTAACATTTCCCAGTCAAATTAGTTTCAAAATATTCAACAGCTCACACTTATAGTTTTCTGGAATTTGCTAGTCACAGAGTTCAGAGATCGCTCAATCCCAACACGATCGAGGTGTGGGTGGAGCTTAAGTAGAGATGGGCGGCGCATGGCTAAAATGGAACAGTGCAGGTCTATTCCAAACATTAACTGCTTTCCTGTTTGCATAACCTGAAATTGTGATAAGGAGATTTTGTCCTTGAAAAATGGTCAAAGATCTCTACCACAGTATTTTCTCAATATAATATCTCAAACTTCCACATACTTCATCTACCTATTGTCTCTCTCTCTTTCTCTCTCTCTCTCTCTCTCTCTCTCTCTCTCTCTCTCTCTCTCTCTCTCTCTATCTCTCTCTCTCTCTCTCTCTCTTTCTCATGCATGCACGCCTGCACACATGTCTGCAAGCCCACACACATGTCCGTATGCACGCATGCCCACAAAACTGTATGTACACACGCCCACCAATATGCATGCACACCCGTATGTATGCATGCATTATCATATGTACGCACACACGCATGCACTATGACGAAACATCTAACGTGATGCATAACAGCTAGTAAATTAGCGATACGGTTTCGTTAAGATTATTTTTAATTTTAACATGTTCCGCTTATATTTACACTTTTTTGCACTCAGACTTGCATATGCATATTTTGATTCCATTATGGAGAGTGGCTGCGGACAGGGATAGGAATATCTTCGGGAATTACCCCTGGAATGACTTGTCAGGTTATCTAGCAAGTCATGTCATGGTTAAAAGTCCGTGGCTGGTCTTCTCTCTGTTTGCAAGCGCAACACAATCGAGGTGTGGCTGGAGCTTAGCTCGAGCTGGGCAGGGTATAGTTGAAAATGGAAAGATCCATTAGCCCACTGCGGACAATCAGGTATTCCATTATGATTGCTTTATAAACCATCAAGTTGTATGAATTGTATGTCTTTTCTATTTAATAAAGAGTATGTAGAATAATTTGAAACTAAATTTACTGGGCGTTGTTGCCACCATAAGCAGTAATATTGCCGAGTCAATTTACTTTCAAAAGATTTAACAGCTTACCCATATAGTTTTCTGGAAATTGCTAGGCAGACGTATTACCAATATTGAAAATTGGTATATTCTCTAACACAGTTTCAACAAGATTGAGGTAAAACTTCCGAGTCACTATAACATTCCAGTACGTTACACTCATGACAAAATAGACGAGCGTAGCATTCCTCCAGAGCAATATTGGCAACAGCTAGTTTCTCAATTTGCTAACCCCCCCCCCAAACCCCACCCAGCCATTGTTATGAATAGAATTTAATTATGGGTAATTAGCCATCTGTACTATTGACTAATTCACTAACCCTTTTCTCCATAACATTGCATATATACAGTACAGCTCAGGGGTAAGATAACATGTCTATAAACGAGAACATAAAAAATGTTAGAAAGAACTGTTTTTCGTCTGTATTTTGGGGTAATTTGATTTGAAGATAATTGCTGCCTTAGGCAACAATGTCTTTCAAATCCAGTTACGTTCAAAATATTCGACAG
Source organism: Chaetoderma sp. LZ-2023a (assembly GCA_034401795.1). Lineage (NCBI taxonomy): Eukaryota > Metazoa > Mollusca > Caudofoveata > Chaetodermatida > Chaetodermatidae > Chaetoderma > Chaetoderma sp. LZ-2023a. The sequence continues at coordinate 95,789 of JAVVLW010003754.1, forward strand.
TACATTTTATTTTGTTTTGGGTTATTTCTGTGCTGGACTGGATTCTCTGGGGATACGTGATCGATAAGGTTATAAATGGCCAGGTCTATTTCAGAATTAGATTCAGCTACATCGACAACATTTCTGTGTTGCTTAGACGTTAATCTCAGTAATCAAGTCATGCAGACTCTCAAGAATATGTAATCCTTAGTCTTTACAGTGTGACCCTCTAAAACTGGAGTTGGTTTAAGTTCTTCAACAGTAGTAGTACTGTATAACCCCTTCAATATTAACTATGAGTTAATGTTTACACAGCTGCTTCACGTTCTGACTATTTCAAACCAAACGTCTTCATCAACCATTACCTTTTAAGTTGATTCTAGAGTTGGAGAGTAAAGGCGCGTTACTGCATAGCCCGATTTGTCTCTGCCCATTATCCAAACGACATGTATCAGACTTTAATCTAATGCTTAATAACGGATCTCTGGAATCTTTGGAGAGGATGGTTTCAACCATAGCGAGCTTATCTAGATATTGACGATCAGCAGTAGAAATGGGTTTTTTCAGTATTGCATGGCACAACTGAGGCATGCTAAAATTGATTGGTACTACTGAATTTCATGCAAGTTCTCCTTCAGAATTCTCCACGAGTCGCTAGGGAATGTTATGCTCCTTATCGATGGTTTCATCTCAGTTTGACCTGGCGAAGTAAAGTACCAAGTCAGTTTGACATAAAGAATTTCAGTGCTGGTGGTTACCTTTAATTAAGGTTCGAATTCATATATGTAATTAATCTGCTCTACTCTATCGGAACACATAGCCCTAAGCACAGTTTCTTTGGATACAGGAATTATAGCTGCAAATTTTCGAAATTTATTGCCGTACATAAACACACCTCGCTTGGTGGGGTGAACACTATCAACACTAAACGCGCGTATGTCTACTATAAATTCGTCATTACATTTCATGACACATACCTGCACATTGTTACTGAGCACAGCGGGCATGTCACAACCCATAAAATATGCGGTATTCACAATTATAATAAACGTAGAGCAAACCGTTTAAACAAAAATCAAAATGTTAGGGCTTAACAGATCCGATTTTTAAATGGGTTTTATACGATTTTGACTATCGATTAATGCTCGTCACACATCATTATGCTAATTACCATTAATCTCACCTCATTGGATGCCAGTAGGCACGTGATTTAACGAGGGGGCGTGACCTCGTGATTGAACAAGTTCCCAGAGTCTAGACATGCACCCTGTCAATCATCCTTAATAACCATCATTAACACGTTGTAGATATGGGATTGTCTTGTGGGAAGTCATGACCCCGCTGGATGTCTTATATTTGCGAGTAAGTCCTAAGTGTAACTAGTTGACATCAGCTGGTGCTGATGCTATGCAGATGATGGTCGAATATAGCCCGATCAGGATTGTTGGATAAAGTTTTATCATCAAAATTGAAATAGTCGAATTGATTAGTATACGTCCCACGGTTCTGAATTGATGTGTATCTAGAAATAGTTTAGATAAAATGTGTTGCTGTTCAGGCGGCACACACTTTTATAATATTCAGCAGTTGTTTGCATCGATAGTTTAGAAAATAATCAATGTATAACAATAACTGGAATCGGACATGACAAAGGGACGTAGTTGATGACGATAGGCATTCCGATTCTCACACGAGAATAGAACAACATTAGCTGGCAATGAGATCATACAGCTCATGTGACTATTAACGCTAGCATCCTACAGGCTTATCCATCAATAGGCAATGGACAGGACATGGACATGGTAGCGTCCTGTAGGAATGAATAACATAATCGAAATTTGTATATCAAGTAAAAATGTCACTCATACAATGGCATGCAACAACAACACATTCCGTAATGTTGTTAGTTAGATGACAGATCGCATCAAATCAGAATCAGCTACCACCACCTCATCTATGTGAGGCATCATCTCCATAGAAGAATGGCACCGAATTTGATTGGTCAGAATGACGTCACGATCAATGAGCGTCGATCAAACTCTGTAGCAAAGAATTAAACAGAATAGGTTATATATCCAACAACGAAATGAAAGGATCGTTGATTGGTCAGAACGACCATCATGTATTAGATAGGAACTTCTAGGAAGGAATAAGCAGAAGTTGATTGGTGGACTGATTGTCCGGGCCAATCAAGCTGTGCTTTTAACATACCTAGAAGAATCATCAGAACAAGATCTAAATATCTCAATATGTATAGATCTAAATATCTCGATATGTGTTAGAACCTCAGAGATGCTGAGGGCTATAAAAGAAGCACTTTCAGTTAGAGAAAGTTAATCAATCCAACATCAGGGTTCACGTAGCACATCGCTGGTGCTACGTTCGTGGCTAGTATAGAGTAGAATAGATACTTGATTTGTACCAGCAAGTTACTGGTTGTCTTCGAGCGATTTATGCTCCAAATTACTTTATCAATTTTGTACAGTTAATTTTAGATTTAATAAAAGTTATCCTCTTACAAAAGTAAGACACTAGTTTGGTCATCCTTAGATTAGGACTCCAGAGTTGGAGAAAACATCCAATCCGAACCAGCAGATCTTCATCATCAGATAGGCCCGACAGTCTCTCATAAATATCGTCATATTTCATCTTCTCGACGAGGCGAGCCGACTGTCAGTATCCTGCTTCATCATCAGTAAGAGGTTGTCGCAGCAACCGCTAACATCATAATCTTGCCATTGGCGAAGTGGAATCATCATCTAGGAAACCATTCTCCAAGTCATACCCGGAGATCCAAAATCCTCAACATGTCAATCATTACGTTAAATACCCTTACGCGCACCTCATTGAATGCCAGGAGAGATGTCATTTAACGAATTCGGGGTGGCAGGGCTTCGTGATTGAATGAGTTCCCAGAGTCCGGATATGTACACTGTCAATCATGCTTATGCCATGCATTAACCCTTGTCAATCATTACGCTAATTACCCGTAAGTACACCTCATTGGATGTCAGGATACACGTGATTTAACAAGGGCTGGGCTTTGTGATTGAACGAGACATGCACCCTGTCAATCAGCCTTAATTACCCTCATTAACCCTTGTCAACCATTACGCTAATTACCATTAAGCTCACCCCATTGGATGACACGAGTCACGTGATTTAATGAGGAGGAGGGGCTTATGGCCACCCTCTACATCTAACATCTGATCTAAACAGTGGAGGGCTTGACCCAGATTTTCAAACCTTTTCAATTGGCGGTGGAGATCAAAGGAAAAAAGGTGTCAAAATAACAAAGGAGAGAACAAAGGAAAGAATAAAGGAAAAAGGTGTGAAAATCCGGGTCCAGCTCGCCCCACCTCTACTGGAATCTGGCCGGAAATAGGCGGGGCATAGTTGAAATTGCACCCCCTCTATTAACCTATTAATGTATTAATTAGTTATTCTGGTTACTTTACGACTATGCAATTACTTTGATCATCCACCATCCTGATGTATTTACTGTATTGTATCTGTATGTGTATGGGAGACACGGATATGGGCTTATTAAGTGATGGCGTATTTCCGGGTTCAGCTCGATTGTTAAATACACAAAACGATGTTTTTGTTTCACAACGAATGATGACGTCATATACACCTACTTATGATGTAATAAACCAAAATAAACACTTCCGGGTTGCGAATCACGCGCATTAGCGTCATACTTAACAAGCCCATAAGGCTCATGTCTTATCGTGCTCCCATTTGAACAAAAAGATAATTCTGTTTAACCCTTGTATACCGAAGCCGACTACACTCGGCATCTGCAGTGGCCTTGAATATTTCCCGTTTGCAAGCCAAGGGAAGAGTGTTTTTGCAATTTTACCAATGGAATGACTGGCTCGAGAACCGAGCCAGTCATTCCAGTGGTAACATTTCAAAAGACATCTTCTCTTGGACTACAAATGTCCATTCAATAAGCAAATATTTCGATTTTCTTTACCAAGTTGAGCCTTTAAAGCGTTAAACAATCTTAGGAAAACACTTCATAGAGGATCTTCAGCGAGTTATTATTTCGTATGCACATTATCACCCGCGTTTAAGCGAGTTCCAAATATTAGTAAACGGGTCCGGTGAACTTGCTACGAAATTGCAACGGTTTTGAAATTTGATTTGTCACTATGTCTGAGAGGTCCAACCAATGCACCAAGAAATATATGACCAAGCACAACATCATGCCGGTTTGGAAATTATTCTTTTAATTTAAGTTTTTAAAGGCCACTTGATAATGAAATGCTTCGTAATGTTATAACCAATCGAATTCTGGATTCCTATAGACATGAACAGCTCCCAGTCAAATTAGTTTCAAAATATTCTGCATGATATATAAATGAACCTTTAGGGGTAATCGTGTTAATTAATGTATATTGAATATAGGCTTGTTTATGTGATACCAAGCGCTATTCTTTATTCGACCTGTAGTATAAGATTGAAATTAATTAATCGAGGAATCCAGTTTAACAAGCAACCATATGACGTCATAATCAACTACGTGACGTGGATGATGACGTCATAATCAATTACGAAATGAATGACGTGATTTAGTCCGTCAAAAATGCCTAATAGTCCGTCAAGTTGTATGAATTGTGTGGCTGTATTGTTTAATAAACATTCTGTTCAATTTTTTGAAACTAATTTGACTAGACGCTGTTGTCATAGACAGCAACAGCACCCAGATAAACTAGTTAAAAAATAGTCAACATATTACCTGTATAGTTTGCTGAAAATTGAGATTCAGAGAGTGCATGGATCGATTGATCACAACGCAGTCAAAGTGTAGGTGGAGCTTAGCTAAAACTGAATTCAAACATTACTGGTATCATTTCAGTCAGAGAATGATCTGTTCACGGTGGTGCAGTTTGAAGCGAACTTTAGTCTCATCGACACTCCATTTGTGCGGAATGGCAAGGACCTACTTACACCTGTTCTTAATATATATGATCAAACAACACTTGTTGCTGAGGTATCGTATATTGTGATGAAATAATCTTTGGTCTGTCTGTCTTTACATTGAAAAAAACCGCATAGGCACAGGAATTTAATTAAAAATTTCTTTACCTAAATTTGTCCTATCGAGACCAAGTTTAGATTTACTTAGAGTGGTCCCCCCTTGAGATTAGTTGGGTTAAAGTGAACTAATCAGTAGGCCACTTTAACAGGTAAAGGCTGGGATTGATCCTGCATTATAGAGAAATCATACACACGAATGCACACACATACACGCACATACGTACGCACGCACATGCACACCGTAATACATGCACGAATGCACGCAATAATGTATGCATGAACGCATGCACTTACAGACGCACGAATGCATGCATGTACACACCCACGCACTAATGTACTCACGAATTAATGCACCCACACCCACATACACACACGCGCACACATACACCCACGCAAGTATAGTTGCACGCAGGTACGGATGTACGAGCACACACCCATACACATACACACATACGAACAAATGCACGTTCGCACGAACGCTATGAACGCACGCACGCACGCACGCACGCACGCACGCACGCACGCACGCACGCACACATACTTTTGCAGACACAAAACTAAAAGATGTCCTACGGATATGATTTCATGTTTCCCCACCATTGATTTTGGTTGGGATTAGATTTATTTAAGAATAGGTAGGGAGGGATGAAACCTTGTCATTGTTAACAGGAACCATGAGGTCTAACTTTGATCTTACTAGCAAATCTTTCAGGTTTGGATTTCTATTGTAAGCTATTACTGGTCGTGCTTTGATCGGTTCCTTTAATTTAGATTGCAACTGTGAATATTCGTCTTTCATGGTTTTCGCTAATTCAACATTACGTCTATTGTATATGAGTTGAAATGGGATAATTTTGTTCTTTTGTGATATTCCTGAATCTACATTTATTCCAAATGGTGCTTTTGTTTGGAGTGTTCTAATCCAATGGCCTTCTCGTATTTTGTGAAACGAACTCGTTTCTTCTTCACTATCGAATGTCGGAATCTGTTCTATTGGCATCATTTCAAAATGATGTTCAACTGAATGATCAGGAAGTTGGAAATGTTGAGCAATTGGCGTATCTGCTGAGGTGTTAATATCAGAAACATGGCGTCTAGCACGCACTCTAAATGCATTTTTTGTTTCACCAACATACTGTTTCTGGCAAAGGGAACAATTGATCAAATAGACTACATTCTCAGAATCACAATGCATATTAGTTCGGATATGATATTCATTTTTAGTTTGAAAACTCAGGAATGTTTGTTGGTTTACAGTATAGTTGTTTACTTTGCATTTATTTTTGCCGCATTTAGAAACTGATCCATCGCACATGATTGGTTTATTGTGTTTAATTTGGACAGGCTCAAACTCGGGTCCGCTATGAGGTTTTAGATTTTCAAGCTCATTGATGGTGTCTGCTTTAATTTTTCGAAGAAAACGGGCTGAATTGCCTCGTGCTTTCAAAGCATCACACAGAGTAGAGCATGCACTATTCAGATTTTGCCTGTTGCTAGAGTTTCGAAAAAATCTTATGATTTGCGATTTGATCAGACCTTTAAATCTGTGTGGAGGATGAAATGATTTTTTGTGAAGCAGCTGATGTGAGTCTGTTGGCTCAAAGAATACTTTATATTCTAATTTTCTAGAGGAATCAAATTGACGACCCTTACAGATCGTGACATCTAAAAAGTCAACTGATGTTCCACTAATAGTAGCTTTCAGCTTGATGTTTGAATCTTGGTTATTTAAAATACGAAAAAATTCCCAAAAGTCTTCTCCTGAATGTTGCCAAATTATGAAGATGTCATCTAGATATCTGAGGTAAAGAAGAGGCATTTTGGTTGATTTGTTCAGTGCCTCCTCTTCCCACCTCGCAACATAAATCGTGGCAAAATTTGGGCTGAATCGTTTACCCATTGCGCATCCACAGATTTGAAGGTAATTTTTACCATTAAATTGGAAATCGTTTCCTTTAAGACTTAGCTCTAATAATTTTAGAATTTCCGTATCTGGTCGATCTGGATCAGGAAATTTGACAAAAGAATTCTTAATAGCATTGACTCCAGCATCAATATCTATATTGGTATACATAGCATCTGTGTCTAATGTGACTAAATATGCATCTTTCGGAACTGACAATTTGGATAACTTTGAAAGAAAGTGTTCTGTGTTCTTGAGAAAGCTATTGTGTCTATTAGCAATGGGCTTTAAATAGTAATCAATATATTCTGAAATGCCATAAGACTCACTGCCACAGTCTGAAATGATGGGTCGTCCAGGTGGTGTCAATGGATCTAACCAGGTGCTGATAGGTTTATGGATTTTAGGCAAGATATAAAATGTCCGATTTTGTGGATTATTCTCAGCTAGCAGATACGTTAGCTGTTTCTTATCGATGTACTTATCTGTATCCAATGAAGTAAGTATTTCAATGAAATTGTGTCGATTTTGAGGCCAAATTAAATTATCAAGTTTTCTGTAATGCCTGGTGTTAGTTAACTGTCTTTCAGCCTCGCGGATGTAGTTTTCTCTGGACATAATCATAGTTGCTGAACCGTTATCGGCTGGTTTTATAATAATATTCTGATTTCTACGTAATTTGTTGATAGCCTGTCGCTCGAGAAATGAGCTGTCTGTCTGTCTGTCTGTCTGTCTGTCTGTCTGTCTGCCTGTCTGTCTGCCTGCCTGCTGCCTGCCTGCCTGCCTGCCTGCCTGCCTGCCTGCCTGCCTGCCTGCCTGCCTGCCTGCATGTCTGTCTGTCTGTCTGTCTGTCTGTCTGTCTGTCTGTCTGTCTGTCTGTCGGTCGGTCGGTCGGTCGGTCGGGTTAGATTTATTTATATATTCTCTCCACATTTTTTGAAGAAAACTGTGGCATACGCCGTGATGCCTGTGTGTCTGACTCTGTGTTGGCAGAAAATCCATTGTAATGCAATTCCTCCGAATCCGTTGGACAGAGTTCAACCAAATCTGGTCTGTGTGTTACCTATATGAGTGCAGTGTGCAAGAGCACATTTACATTTAGCTCGTCCCAGGGGTTGGCGTCAAGCGGTCAAATTTGAATGTGCAGACAGTTGTTCTAGTACAACTCCCCCACATCCACCCCATCTCCCGAAGCCATGGTCCTGAATTCAACCAAATGTATGTGATTTCCCCATATCAATGTGCAGTGCCTGAGCATATTTACATTTGGCTCCGCCACAGGGGGTGGTTGGGGGTGGGTGTTGGGGGTGGGTGTTGGGGTGGGTGTTGGGGTTAAAAGGTCAACTTGATTGTAACTCAATGGGGGGGGGGGCAAAATGTCACATCAGCGAACGTGTGGGACGCATAATCGATCGCATAATCTAGTTTATTTATTACTACAGAATATAATTAATTAAAAAAATTATCTGAGATCACAACCCCTTGCCCTTAGCTTTTTTTCGCATTGTGCAATTGTTCGGATTTTCAGCTTTATTGGTTACATTCTTTTTCGTGTTAAACTTTCACCCAAATTGGACTAGTAGTTTCCAAGATATACCTAGATCCAGAATTTGATTCGATACGGATCTGGTTTTAATGGGATCATGACCAATGGGCGTTTCCATTTGTATCTATGCCCCGCCCATCTCTAGCTAAGGTCCACCAACACCTCACCCGAGTTGGGATCGATCGATCTCTGAACTCCCTGACTATCAATTTCCAGAAAGCTTTACATGTAAGCTGTTGAATATTTTGGAACTAATTTAACTGGGCGCTGTTGCTGCCGATGGCAGCAACAGCGTCCAGTTAAATTGGTTTCAAAATATTCAACAGCATGTTTATTAAATAGTAGAAATATACAATTTATACAACATGTCGGATTATTAAGCGTTAAGGACGGACCATACAGAATCATTTATGACGTAATTATTATGACATCATCCTTCACGCCGCTTAGCTGATTATGACGTCATATGACGTCGTAACTCTAGAAAGGTCGATTGATTGAAATACTCATTCACGGTATCTGTATTTTTTCCGTACATCTCATGCCACGCAAACATACAAACAGTTATATAGACAGGCCGAATACAATAATCTCTTTCCCTTACCGGCCGAGTGTAATGGAGAAACCCATATTACGTCATTATCAACTACGCGACGTGTAGGCTGACGTCATACTGGATTACGTCATGAATGGAGTAGATAAGTTCGTCACGAACGCTTAGTTGATGACGGACTACGCGTTGTTGTACGAATTGTATGGCTTTACTATTTAATAAACATGCGGTTGAATATTTTGAAACTAATTCGACTGGTCGCCGTTGCTGCCACAAACAACAGTACCAAGTCAAATTAGTCTCAAACTATTCAACAGCTTACATTCAGGGAGTGCAGAGACACCGGTAAAGAGGAGGTGGAGCTTAGTTATAAATGGGCGGGGGTGGGGGGTAGCTTAAACTGGATTCCACCATTTAAAAAAAGCGCATATGGAGTTTATTTATCCATACAACATACCGACGTACTCTTTGAATATCTATGGTTACGTTAATTCTCTTACAGACTGGTTTCCAGCTAGGTTGTGGCAACGATGGCATTTGTGAAACGGACCTAATCGTTCGTTTTACGACAATCGAACTATTAACGGGCGATGTCGTTATCGTCGGTAAAGATTCAATTGCAACAGTCGGAATCCAAGTCCAAAATACAATGGAACATGCGTATTTGGCAGGGCTGAGCATCCAAATCCCGAAGTTAGTTTCATACATAGGAAGCAGCTGGGCGGGGGGAACGGTTCGGTGCCTTAAATCGGCAACTTCAGGCGCACAACTTCGAAAAGTGTATTGTCATCTTGGCAATCCGATGTCGGAAAATAGTACATTGAGTGGAACATTGCGTTTTAATCTGGCAGATGTTACTCCAACAATGAGGGAAATCAGGTTCGCTGCGGACGTGATGTCAACGAGCAGCGAGGAGGCGAGTAGGCGTGTCAATAACAACGCCGTGGCTAGGATAAAAGTGAAATTACAAGCGGACCTGGATATTGTACAGTAAGTTGAAATAGAGGATGTCAAGCGAGTTGTACTTTATTATCAAATTTATCACACGAGTTTAGTAAGAACTCATTTGGAACGAGCTTTAATTCGTTGGCTTCGTTCCAAATTAGGTTAGACCGATCCCTGAACTCCATGATTATCTGAGATATAATTTTAGCTTGGAGAAAATTTCTGATTTTAGCTTGATTTCAACACCCAGTACTACGGTATCGAAGACCCCTGGGCCACGCGAATAGATGTCAAATTTCGACATACGGCAGTAACTTCAAAATAATATCGTAGCGCAATGGTTAATGCCTTCAGATTAAGAAGCACATGTATAAAAAGGCAATTCTTCACACTATCAATCGTGCTAAACTGCTTATACTCTTGCGATGATATTTTGTGAAGCAATTGATGTGGAGTTATAAATTGTAATAAGTACCACGGTAGCGCAGTCCCCCATCATACTGTTCGCGGAAGAGTATTATCTACATAAACATTCTGGACTTGAAAGCTATTCGAGTTTGAAAATGTAATATTTCCAGCGGTTTTCGGCGTTAGAAAGAATTAGCCATTGTATGTATAGCCGATGTAAACCGGCCATTTCACCTTGCAATTTTATGAAGTAAATTCACCTTTCCAGAGTATCCATCTATCATCTGACACCATATATCGTCATAATAAGCTAAGCCTCGTGTAGGATGGCGTCATAATCATTACGCCATAAATGATTCTATATGACCCATCTTTAACTCTTAATAGTTCGATACGTTGTACGAATTGTATGTCTCTACTATTTAATAAACATGCTGGTGAATATTTTGGAACTAATTTGACTGGGCGCTGTTGCTGCCATATGCAGCAACAGCCCCCAGTCAAATTAGCTCCAAAATATTCAATGGGTTATCTGTATAGTTTTCTGGAAATTGATAGTCAGGGAGTCCAGAGATCGATAGATTCCAACACGAGTGTGGTGTGGGTGGAGCTTAGATAGAGATGGGCGGGGCATAGCTAAAACTGTAAAGGTCCATTGGCGTGTTATCGTATCCAGTTTTCTGTTCTCTAGGTTATGCTTTATCATCTGGTATGTTTTTCAAAGACAAGGTTAGCGTTGTTATTGGTGCACCAAATTTTAAATATAAAGGAAAGATTAGCTCAGAGATTTTCTCACGCAAAAGTAAATTCATTCATCCATTGATTTTAGCGAAATATTTGAGGTTCCTATTTACTATCTGGCTAGTTATATTATTGTCATTTTGGTATTTTTGTCTTATCATAGAAACACCTCTGATCCTGAGCAACACACCTACACGCCATCTGAAGAGGAATCAGAGAGCGAATCGAGAGAAGAATTAAATAGATTCAACGTCACTAATACAGTAATCATTCGGAATAGTGGACCGAGTATTCTGCCCGCCGCTCAACTGGTCATCCTCGTCCCCGTGAAAAACCTAGATGACGAAGAGGTTTCCGGACTCAATGATGTGACGGTAAGAACAAAAACCATCAGCGTCATGGCGTCATAGATGAGGGCTCTGGCGACAGCGATTGCAACGACGATAGCGAAGACGACGATAGTGATGGTGACGAGATAACGACGACGATTATCATCTTTATGCTAAATTACCTTTCCAGTTTTAACTATGCTTCGCCCATCTCTAGCTACGCTCCACCCATGCCTCGCTCGTTTTGGGATCGATCGATCCCTGAACTCGCTGACCACCAATTTCCAGAAAACTGTATAGGTATGCTGTTGAATATTTTGAAACTATTCTGACTCGGTGCTGTTGCTGCCTATGGCAGCAACAGGGCCCAGTCAAATTAATTTCACCTCCCGTACTTGATTATGACGTCATATGAGGGATGGATAAACTGGAACGGCCCATTGACACTATCATCGTTCTGATCTATGTCACCATCGTTATCGTTGATAATAACATTGACGACGATCGTGCCGGCGATCAGGACGATAGCGACGACGATGATAACATGATGATTAGTTGTGAGAATTCATTTTTGCATAAGAAGCTTAACCAATTGAGAAATGTGCGCCATTATTTATTGGTTTTCCAGCAATCATCTTCTCGTAGACTATCTTCCTCAGTCAGTGACTAAGCAAGCAGCTGCTTTTATTGTTTTAAAAAGTTAGCGGTAGTATTCAACGCACCGGGGCCTAGTCCACCGTAAAGGCGTTAGTTGGTCCAGCGTAAAACCTACCATCTACGACAACCCAATACACACATTCTATCTTAACCATGTATTTAGAATCTGAAATGTCAAATGCGAAAAATAAACTGTTAATTTGAGAAATCATGCCATTTCCATATTTTGAAAGTAATTTGACTGTAAACTGCTACTGCCTATATGACAACAACAGACCCCAGTCAATTAAAAAAAATTTATTCTGAAACAAATTTGACTGGGAACTGTTGCTAGATCCCAGTCAAATAAGTTCCAAAATATTCAACAGCTAACGTCTATGATTGCATTAAAATTTAGAGTATGAGACTTCATATGGTTTATTCAAGTGGCTTACTATTAGATATGGCTTTCGTGGTCTAACATCAGATAAGGTGGTCGCATAGAACAGGGTTTACGACCACCCAAGCAATGCGTTTATGGTGCAGGAGGCCCCAGGTGACCACAGCAATGGCCCCAGTAGAACGGTGAATATCGACGTTAGGTACATTCTCAGGTATTGACACATTCGGGAAAGTGGATTGCAGTCCATCCTCAGGAAAAGTTCTTTTTCTTGATGGCTGTCTTGAGAACCAGCTAGCCGGAACTTCAACTTCTGTAGTGGGTCAGAGAATGACCCATTCCAAGTTTATCCATCCATCTTATGACGTCACAATCAACTACCTCAAGTGTATGATGACGACATAATCATAACGTCACGAATGATTCGCAACCGCCCGTCTTTAGTGCTTAATAGTCCGACATGTATGCATTGTATGTCTTTACTATTTAATAACCATTCTCTTTTGAAACTAATTTGACCCTCAATTTCAAACTATATTTTGAAATAAATTTGAGTTGGAGCTGTAGCTAGATGCCAGTCAAATTATTTCCAAATAGTCAACAGCTAACGCGTATGATTGTCTTAAAATTTAGAGTATGGTACTTCAGCAGCAGCGCCCAGTCGAATTAGTTTCAAAATATGTAATAGCTTACCTGTATAGTTTTCTGGAAATTGATAGTCAGGAAGGTCAGGGATCGATCGATCCCATCACGAGCGAGGTGTGGGTGGAGGTTAGCTTGTGATGGGTGGGGCATAGCTAAAACTAGAAAGCTCCATTCTCTTTTACTACTAAACACACAGCGTATGCTCGAAACTGTTATAGGATTCCTCTTTCTTTGTATTCAATAAGTGATTAAGAAACATACGAGAAGGCTCAATCCCATTTACCGGATTTTTAGTTTCCCCAGCATTCAATTGGCTAACCAAAAACACCCTCAATGGCATTAACGACTTGTTTCCCGGCTTATGTATCGTTTCAATTGAGTACTGTGGCAAGCTGCTCGTGAGCATATCTCGTAGATAATCTCTACTCAGTGTCATGTATTTGCAACTACGTGATGCGTTACACATCCATTCCGCGTTGCGGAAGAATATGACGAAATCTTAAAAAATGCCTCGTGGACGACCTTGTGTAAATAAACAATTATCACTTAGAAAAACAATCTCTCTGAGGACAGGATCTCCAAAAAGTTAAAACAGAACACACACAAAGCTTTATCAAACTATGAAATCCACCTAACATCAAAACTATGTTCTTTAACATGCCCTGCGCTTCGAGAATGTCTCAATTGCCTTAGCATAACAAGATCACGTATGCACCACCTCAGTACTCGAATTAAACTTATTTGCTCATCGCACATTCCTTGCAGAGAATCCAGTAGTCTGCTTTAGAATTGATTGCAGGTTTGTCATATTTATCGAAAAAGCCAATAAACCTTTTAACCACAACATCATCATCTTTAACGATAATACTTACTCGTGTACGTGCAAGGACGACAAAAGCTCTGGTAGGTTGTAATTCTACCTGTTGACAGGCACATCGAGATGTCTTTGTCTTCGACGGTTGCTATCAGCATGTTTATCTCTAAATTATGCACCATATTTTGTTATGCTAAACTTTCACTTTTCCCTCTGCCATACTTCAACAGGAAAGGTTGTATGGCCATTGAATATATGCCAAATATGCAGGAATGTACTCAAATATGTTACTACTTGTAAATCAATGTTGACTGAATGCTTTTTTTGCGTAGGGAGCAACAGTTTCCAGTTAAATTAGTTTAAAAATATTCAGCCGCTTACCAATTTGGATGATTCTATGTCACACATACACACTAGCTTGAGCCTATATGACGTCACAGCTGCACGTAGGCAGACAGGCAATGGCTATACTAAATATCATACATCTTTTAACACTTTTAAATGAATAACTTTGTTTTAAAAATCTAAATATTTGCTTATTGAATACCCAGTTGGAGACTAATAGAAGAAAATTCACCACTAGAATGAATGGCTTGATTATTCAGTCAGTCCTTTCAGTGGTAAATTTTCAAAATGTAGTCTTCTCTTGACCTGTAAATTGACTTTCTTCAAGACAAATTCAGGGGTCGGTTTTGCACGGCTTCGAGATGAAAGGTGTACCACCCGTCTATTCTATCATTTGTAAGGCGAGTAGGCCTATAAGATGAGTTGACTATTCCTTTAAGGAAAATATCGGTCCGTAATGTGCCCTATAATCACCATGACCATCAACATTTGCTGCGTAATATCTTCTCCTGTTATCACCATCTTCATCATATAGATTACGCTTGATGCTGCTTCTGGAGGCGCGACTGGTGAATGTACGATCCACCCGCTTTCCTTAGAACCAGAAAAGATTGGATCCTATCTAGCAACGTTGCTGTCACGTGAAACCGGAAGTGGACGTCGTAGAAGGAAGAGATCCGCAGAGAATGATGACGGTAGTGATTCAGAGAAGGATGACAAGAAAACGAAGTGTTATGTTGTAAGTGCTAGGTGGTACGGTCACGTGATCAATGCCCCCCTGAAATAACAATTGATTAAAACTTTTTTAAATTTCTAATTGCCAATTATATAATTGTCGATATAATGTAGAATTTCAGTTCATTATCAATCATATGACGTCATGATCGACTGCGTGACGTGTACGATGCCGCCATAATCCATTAAGTCATGAATGACGTAGGCAAGTTCCTCACGAGCGCTTAATTGATGACGGACTAAGCGTTGTTGTACGAATTGCATGCCTTTATACTATTTACTAAGCATGTTGTTGAATATTTTGAAACTAATTTGACTGGGCGCTGTTGTTACCTGTATAGTTTTTTGGAAATTGAGATTCAGGGAATGTAGGGATCGATTGATCCCAACACGGGCGAAGTGTCGGTGGGGCTTAGCTGGAGATGAGCGGGCCATGGCTAAAACTGTTATGTCTCTAGTGAGAACACTGCCAAAGTATTCAATCATACGCACCTGTATTTTACTGAACTCGCGTCATCGGCTGTCGAGACAAATAGTCCAATAGTGAAGGTATGACCGATTTATAGTATTCAAATCTGTGGTCTATACCAACAGCCGCTACGCAGACTCCACATCGAAGTTTGTTTGTCATTATTTTTTGTGGCGCATTGGTTAGACCTCTGAGCAAGTGATGCGTCACAGCGGCGAAAACGAACTGCGCAAAATGGCCAATTCGAGCAAGTGTTAGGGATCAACTTTATTGCAAAATTTGTCGAAATGCCTGTTCATATGATAAATAGAATCTCAGCCTCGGTCCCATTTCCTGTCATTATTATCAAGCTCGTCGAAAATTATCACGTTACACGAGATTTAGCATTAGGTGCGATATTTTTCGTCGAGTTTGATAATAGTGATATGAAGTATGACCCCGTTTCAGATCCTCTGTATATGAAACCGCGCATAAACGGAAAAGAAAAATTCATGCCGATGTGTTGGAAAACATCTCAGTTATTTAAAAAAGGCGTTTTGTTCAATATTCAAATTGAATTATCATTTCTGGCAGCCCCCCCCCCCCACCCACCCAATCTAAGTCTGATGCATGTGTAATGTATGCGTTTCATCGCGCTCCAATTTATGGGAATTGGTCTGCTGAACAAATAATATTACTACGCCGTGTGTAAAGTGTACGCATATGTTAGAATTTCCATTTTCTCAGTATTAAGTTGTTTGTCTAATGTCTAGTAAATAATTTACTCATGTTATATTTTACATTACAGAATTGCAAGACGTATAAATGTGTCCCCGTCGTTTGCACCGTCCAAGCCTTGGTTATCGGAGACAGGGCTACCGTTAACGTTAACTTTGAAATATATGGCGAGCCAATCTTTCAGAAACACGTACGTTATATAATGTTACTAAATACTTACACTCTAGTTTACGCCTTTGATGGGTGAATGGAGTTTTAACTATGGCCCGCCCATCTGTAGCTAAACTCCGCCCACGCTTGATCTGTCTTGGAATCGATCGAAGCCTGAACTCCATTAATCTCAAATTTCAGAAAACTATACAGGTAAGCTGTTGAATCTTTTGAAACTAATTTGACTGTGTGCTGTTGCTGCCTAAGGCAGCAACAGCGCCCAGTAAAATTAGTTTCAAAACATTCAACAGAATGTTTATATAGTAAAGCCATAGAAGTCGTACAGGTAATAGCTAAGGCTTTTCGAGATACCCACTTCTCCACATATATATCTCCCAAGATACCAATTGACACACCTCGATACTCAGGATCCGAACTTTGGTCAATATTGCCAGATTTCATTCTTGCTCGAAATAAATTACCCTTGCCGAGAAAAGAGGAACACATATTCCATATCCTTTTTTTATAACGTAGTCGCCAAATTTCTTCGTGGTCCAATCGACTTGAAACCTGGTCAGCTTGGACCTATATTGGCTTGATTGATTATCTATTTTAAATTGTATCCATTAAATGGTTTTCGAGATATCTACTTTTGCCTGTCCAAGCTGGTTGTGGTAGTATATGCGTAGGAGTGATTTGTACCCTCATTTCTCCAATAGATTTTATGCGATTGACATGATATGTGATGTGTGGCGACAGCAATAAGGACTCGCCGATCGCTACTGTTTTCGAGAGTTGCAATCCTAATTGACCTTTATACTATATCAATCCATCATATGACGTCATAATCAACTATGTGACGTATAGTATTACGTCATAATCATGACGGCATGAACGATTAGAAATAGTTCGTCTTTAGCGCTTGATAGTCCGACACGTTGTACGAATTGTTACAGTATGTCTTTACCATTTAATAAATATCCTGTTGAATATTTGGAAACGAATTTGACTGGGCGCTGACTGCACCCAGTCAAATTAGTTATAAAATATTCAATAAGTTAGCTGTATAGTTTTCAGGAAATTGATAGTCAGGCAATTCGTGGATCGATCAATCCCAACACAGCGAAGTGTGGGTGGAGCTTAGCTAGTGATGTGCGGGGCATAGCTAAAACTGGAAAGGTCCAGTAAGCTTTGTTGGCCATTGCTATAAATAACTCTTATTTCCAGAGCGACGAGAGCTGCCAAATTCGGACCAGACATAGGCTGTTTAGATTAAGCTGATTTCTCCATTAAACTATGTGGTAATTTTCAATATCTTTCCATTTTACGGGGAATCGAACCCACAACCGGCGAAAGCGCCTAGCATCATAACCCACAAGACTTGCGGCGTTGGTGTGGTGGAAGCATTTGTGGGCTATGATGCTAGGCGCGCCTTCGCAGACTTGCGGCGTTGGTGGGGTGGAAGCATTTGTGGGCTATGATGCTAGGCGCCTTCTCAGACTTGCGGCGGCGGTGTGGTGGAAGCATTTGTGGGCTATGATGCTAGGCGCCTTCGGCGGCGTTGGTGTGGTGGAAGCATTTGTGGGCTATGATGCTAGGCGCGCCTTCGCAGACTTGCGGCGTTGGTGTGGTGGAAGTGTTTGTGGACTACGATGCGAGGCACTTTTGTCGGTTGTGGGTTCGATTCCCTGTCAATGCTGAGATAGCTTAATGCCACGACTACTTGTGTAACCCATTATAATTCCGTGATCGCAGGGAGAGAAATATCATATGATTCACCAAACTAATTCGTAATGGATGAATCTACGTTCAGCTATGTCCCGCCCATCTCTAGTTTAACTCCGAATACGCGTTAAGTGTGTTACGATCGATTTATATACCTAGAACCCTGATTTCCCAGAAACCCATTTTCAACGTAACCATACAGGTGATCTGTTGAATATTTTGAAACTAATTTGACTGGGTACTGTTGCTGCCTAGGACATAATGTTTATTAAATAGTAAAGACTTTGTGAAACTATTGACGGACCTAGATATGTCAATCATTACGCATTTTGATTATGACATCAGCTTACATGTTACGTACCTGATTATGACATATGTCATATACCTGACTTACAGATTGGATTCATCCATTACTAGCAAATTAGCGGACAGAATAATGTAGGAATAGCATAATGGACCGTTCCACTTTTAGCTATGCCCCGCCCATCTCAATCTAAGCTCCACCAACACAAGGTCCGCGTTGGGATCGATCGATCTCTGAACGCCCTGACTATCAATTTTCAAAAAACTGTACAGGTAAACTGTTGATATTTTGAAATTAATTTTACTGGGCAGTCAAATTAGTTTCAGAATATTCGACAGAATGTTTATTAAATAGTAAAGACATTTCGTACAACATGTCGGACTAAGTGTTAAAGACGGGACAAATAGCATCATTTATGACATAATGATTATGACGTCATCCTACGCGCGACTTAGCTGATTATGACGTCACATGACGTCAGATGATAGATGGATACTCTGAAAAGGTGAATTTCATCTTCCACAAGGAGCCGTTATGGAAAGGAGGTATCCAGTTTTAGCCTAGTCCCACCCATCTTAATCAACCTCCACCCACACTTGTTGGGATCGATCGATCCCTGAACTCCTTGACTATCAAGGCAAAAAATCTAAATTCGCGGAATTCAAACCTAATTTGTGATGTTTGTTACCCATATGATCGCGCAGGATTGCGGATTGCGAGGCAATGTTTACATTAGGCTTCACCCCAGGGTGGGGGTGTGGTGGGGTCGGGTGGTGATGGAGGAACAACGTCAAATTTGACGTAGGGATTTAGGAGTGCATGCCATCGACTGCGCAATCTTTGTTTTATTATTATTATTATTATTATTATTATTATTATTATTATTATTATTATTGGTATTATTATTATTATTATTATTATTATTATTATTATTATTATTATTATTATTTGTTACTGCAACTATTTAGAAGTCTGCATCTACGTTTGTGTTTGAGTCGCGCATCGTGGTACAGCCTGTGGACCACGTCAGCTTTGCCCCATTGATACACGTTCAAAGATTGTACAGCAAGGTAAGGCAGTAGGTAATAGGTAAATATTTCGGAATTTATGCTAATAATTCGTCGCTGTGCTGACGAAGGGGCGAATATTACATTTAGTAAATTTAGAGTTAACACCGCCTGTCGTTTACTGGTGAAATTAACTAAACCTTACAGTACGTTGTGTATAGCAAACACGCTGGTTAAGCGACACATCACTGGTGGTGCGGGCGAATATTGCCTTGACACGTCAACATGTGTTTCACGAACAGGCGAACATGAAGTATTAATATCGCTAAGTACTGTTGGAATGAGAAATTGAAGAGGCGAAGATGTAGTAAATGCAACGAATTGTACATAACGAACAGGCGAATATTGAGCGAAAATGCCAATCTCACCAGCATAAAAATACGTTTCACGAAGAGGCGAATATGTATTTTAGGTAATTACTGCCTTATTAATTAGGTAAACACATAATGGCAATATGTAGTCCGTAGAGGGGACCAAGCGCTTTCTATTGGTATGTCACTTTGAGTAATACACGTCTTTAAGAGTAGCATTATTTGTGATGGTAAATACAGAAAAACCTGAATGCGATTTTCTCAAAACTGTGATTTTCGATATTCGCCCCTTCGTCAGCATAGCGACGAATTAACACATGAGTTATTGCAAACATTATCCAACTATCTAAAACAAGAGTTGTAAAAAATCGCCATGAATTCTTTTAATTCTGCCACTTTTGCGAAAATACGAACACGGGCGGTTTGTATAATAATGATGATTATGATTAGTGACTGTGTTCTCGGGCTAAAGATGTGAACATTCTTTCAGTTGCGATCAGTTTTTCTTCAACCGTCTCCACTGTGTCTTGTCCACAGCGTGTGTGCTAACCGGCTTTTGGTTTTTTCTCGATTTTAGTGGTCCTAGATTACGTTACTTGAGGTCTGATCGCGACCCACTTAGCACTTTGATGTTGTGGTATCCATTGCGCGCCTGATACATGTTGGTACCTAGCATTGCTATGCTGCTATGTAGCCAGTGATGGTTTGCAATGGCTCGTAGATGATTGCGGTGACATACATCACGTTTGTTCAAGAGGGGTTTTCAGCTGGCCAGCTACTGCAATGAACCTTTGCATGTTTATCCATCCATCATGTGACGTTATAATCAACTACGTAACGTGTATGATGACGGCATGATCATGACGTCATGAATGACTCGACGTAGAATGTATTTAAAGCTTAATAGTCCGACACGTTGCATGAACGTTGCAGGAGCCGTTGTGGAATGGAGTCTTTACCATTTAATAAACATTATGTTGAATATTTACATTTATATATTGAATATATGCCATAGGCAGCAACAGTACCCAGTCAAATTTGTCTCAAAATATTTAACAGTTAACGTGCATAGTTTTCTGGAAATTTATAGGCAGGGCGTTCCGGGATCGATTGATCCCAACACGATCGATGTGGGGTTGGAGCTTAG
This sequence comes from Chaetoderma sp. LZ-2023a, assembly GCA_034401795.1. Taxonomy (NCBI): domain Eukaryota; kingdom Metazoa; phylum Mollusca; class Caudofoveata; order Chaetodermatida; family Chaetodermatidae; genus Chaetoderma; species Chaetoderma sp. LZ-2023a. The sequence continues at coordinate 116,707 of JAVVLW010003754.1, forward strand.
CTAAAGATAGGCGAGGCATAGCTAAAACTGGGATGGCCCATTGTACAGCATTATGGAAACACATGTGGCATACAGTTGCATCTTGACTTTGATGGGAATGTTAGAGCCACTAATCCAAACTTTGCTAAAGGAGTGAAGGGCGATATTTCCTGTTACACAGCGAGTTCCAATTTCGGTAGAGGATGGAAGCCAAGATTCTGCCCTTCCCCAACTTCGCAGTACCCAGATCTGGGTGCCGTAATCATTCTATTCTGTCGTGTCAGGGAGGTATACGCGAGTGCATTCTATTTCTGTTTCATTCAGGAAGAGGCTTGCAGCCTTGAATTGTTCTGCGGCTATTGGAAGTAGTGTATCAGGAAGATTTTTCCTCGTCGATAAAGTCAATATCATCTGCATATCCCATCTATATGGCATACCTATTATTGAGGTAGGAGTGTTTTGTCTTGAGAAGTGTTCTCGAACAAATGATAGAGCGGCGGCGAGATAGCAAGTGCAGAACACTGGTCGTGATACTATTGGTCTTTCAGATTGTGCAGAGTGCGTTGATTTGATGCACATCTTTAGCTTTGTGTTTGCCAACTAGTCTCACCAGGCGTAACTTGTCACCATCGCAGCCAGCTTGATGGAGCAATGGACATTTCCGGTTTTAGCTATGGCCCGCCCACCTCCAGCTAAGCTCCACCCACACTTCGTCGTGTTGGGATCCATCGATCTCCGAATGCCCTGACTATCAATTTCCTGAAAACTATACAGGTAAACTGTTGAATATCTTGTAACTAATTTTTCTGGGTGCTGTTGCTGCCTATGGCAAAATTTAAGCTAATTTTCGATACAGAAATGTGTATTGTGAAATTGCTTCTTTGGTAGAAAATTTTAAACTCAGGACTTCAAATTAGTGCATTCATAATCCTAACTAACCATATGGGTAAAACTCTGGGGCCAGACCTATTGCAGACAGTAGGGTATTAAAAACTGCGGATCTGCTACAATTTTAGCCAATTTTCAGTATGGAATTGCGTACTCCAAACTTACTTTGCTGTAGAATTTCTTTTGAATTGACAATATAACTAGCGTATCCAGTGCCTTATAAGACTATATGCGAATTAAAAAAAGATCCTACTCTGAATATACTTTATAATAGTGAAGAATGTGAATTAGCTAAAATTTCCGCCAATTTTCAGTATGGAATTGTGTACAATGAATTATATTACTTCATGGAAAACATTTTTTAACTCAATACTTCATTATCATATTCAGATACCTATCTAAACATATGGGTGGAATTCTTGGGCCGAACACATTGCACGCACAACTAACCTAGCACATACATACTTTTTCTGTTGATTTTCGTATCTAAACCACTCGCTACAATGTTATTGATAGCCGTTTTGACTGGAAATTCAGAACATCAGTTGTCTATGCATAGTGCTAAATGATTGCATTCATGGCTCTTTTCGCAGTGAAGGATTAAGGACAAAAAATTACTAATGAAAATCACACATACATTATTTTTAGCGAATTTTGTCTACTTTTTCACGCTCTACAATATTATTATACATGTTTTACTGTTAAAATTTACCACACATATAGTGACTAGTAAAATGTGTCCACGATATAAAAATCTTTGCCCCGACGCCATATACTACGAAACATAACAATGGAAATTTATACACTATCTCGAATGTTCAGCCTAGTGTTTTATGCTATAATACATAAATGAAAAATGAAACAGACACAGTACCTGGTATTGTCGTCATAATATATTAAACTGAGCGGCCATGCAATTAAACCACACGTCAACTACATGCTTCACGTGCCATTGTAAGCAAAGCCAACATGGCTAATAAGAGCACATGAACGAGTGAAAAGGAAAATGCCTTAATTCAGCACACCCTTGCTTCTATTAGGTTTCTAACAGACATTTTTATGAATTGAATCTTCATTTATTTGGCTGAATGCTATTTACAGTATATACTGTGCATAGCGGGAGTCCACTTGAACGATAGCCTATGTACCATAGACCCCTTACATAAACATACATAAAACAATAGTATTGTATATATATATATATATATATATATATATATATATATATATATATATATATATATATATATATATATATAAGACAAAAGAACAGCATAGCAGGCAGTCGACATTAAAACATATACAGACATACTAACAAAACATTAACATTCCACCTAGTGTCTTGCAATTAGTTGATGCATTGCATAGAATTATAGACTATTTATTTCATACGCTTTCTACTAGGGAAGGGTCTGGTGAGGGGATATAATAATAATGATAATAATAATAATAATAATAATAATAAAAATAATAATAATAATAATAATAATAATAATAATAATAATAACATCAAGATTCCTGTGAGGAGTGCTGCGGCCCATCACCATAGAATCCTTTCATTAACGGAGGATAGTGGGTGCTTCAATGAGTTTTAAGAAATCAGATACAGAATAGGAACCAGGGAAATCACTATTAACTTCAACGTCATCTTCATCTATCGTCACTACAGTAATCATTATCAACAATAAAAATAACAGCACCAACTACAACACGTAACAACAGACATCAACATTAGCATTAGTATCATCATCGTCACTATTACTACCATTACCACCGTCACTACTATCATCATTGTTCTCAACAACAATAATAATAACAACACCAACAACTACAACATATGTCAATACTAATATTAATATTATCATCACCACTATCGTCAACATTATAGTTAGCATCATTTTACCTCGCCTTTCACGAAGTGAAAAAAAGATTTTGGGAGAAGGAAAAAAATATCGGCATCGGCGTTAGCGTCGTCGGCGTCGGCGTCGGCGTTGGCGTCCGATCAGGTTAATATGTCTAAAATGACATTTGTGGTTATCTGATTAAAAAGAAAATTACACAGAGGTGTTCTATGCGATCCTTAGGACTAGTTTGCATCAAAATTATATTGATTTTATAATTTTTTCCATACTTTTTTTCATGTTTGAACATAGAATATTTTATGGGTCCAGAGTTATTTTTCTTGGCTGTGTTAAGCTTTTGTAAAATAACATTTGCACCCAAAAGGGGATATCCGATTTAAAACAACCCTTCACAGATTCGTTCTATACAATGTTTAGGACCAGACCACGTAAAAAAGAAATCGACTTTAAAATCTTTTCCAGATTCTTTCACCGTTTGAACTCTGATTATTTTATGGCTGATTTGCATGCAGGTTATGTATCATGGTTATGGTTCTTGGCTGTGTTAAGCTTTTTTGAAATGACATTTACATCCACAATAGGTTTGGTGATTTGAATAAAACTTCACACATTTGTTCTATACCATGCTTAGGACTAGTCCCCATAAAAAGGAAATGGACTTTCAAATTCTCTCCCCCCCATCCCTCCCCTCCCGGATTTTCTCGGAGTATCTACTCTGATTATTTTATGGCTGATTTGTATGCAGGTTATGTGGCAATGTATAGGATTTGGCTGTGTTAAGCTTTTTATCCAGTTTGAATAAAACTTCACAGATTTCTTCTATATGATACTTAAGACTAGTCCACATCAAAATGAAATCGACTTACAAATTCTTTCAATATTTTCTTTGTCGTTTGAACTTTGATTACTTTATGGCTTATTTGTATGCAGGTTATATAGCCAGGTATATGTTTTGACCGCGTTAAGCTTTTTTCTAATGCCATTTGCATCCACAAGGGGTTATCCAATTCGAATACAACTTCACAGATTTGTTCCATACCATGTTTAGGACTTGTCCACATCAAAAAGAAATTGATTTTCAAAACCTTTCTGTACTTTTACAGCGGTTGGATGTTGATTCTTTTATCGCTGATTTGCATCCTGGTTATATATGTATTTATGCTGTGGTTACGGCTTTTTCAAATGACAATTCAATCAGCAAAGATTTATTGGTTTAGATAAAATGTTTTGATTTGTTATATAGGCTTCTTAAATGTACCCTGCATCATATTAATGTACTTGCTTTTGAAAATGTTTCTTCTTTTTTCAGACTATGAACTTGGCTTATGTTTGGGCCATTTGCCTTTTGGTTAGTCTTGTGTGCCAGTAGTCATTGTACTGCAGGTTGCTACTGGGCAGAAAGGCTTTATGGTTCAGTCTCCAAGCTATGCTTGCCCGATGGGTAGTACTATGGGTATTTTGAATCGACAAGTGGAGTGTCAAATTTCAAAATGAGACTGTGTCAAGTTGTCCATCATATCCTGTGATGTACAATTAATGTATACTATGGGTACCGAAGTTCGTGAATCTAAGCAAGTAATGCACTCGTGAAAGAAAACTCTTAAACAGATCCGCGCAAGAATTTAACACAATGTGAAATAACACTTCCGAATACAAATGAAAAAACTTCGGTACAGAATTTTAATTTTTAAACAAATTCCAAGCATTTGAACTGACCCACATCGCCAGGTTATGTGTGAAATAGCGGTACCGAATTTCGTGAATAGGTGATTATGCATCTTCAGCTGTCTGGTATATGCATGTAAATCCTTAAATAGCATTGTATTAGTTTGTTGAATGTTTCAACTGCTAATTGTGTCCGTTTTAATCTATAAATTAGTCCTACAAATGAATGTATAAACTATAAAAGCAGTTGATACATTTGAAGAGAAGAAAAATACCCTAAATTGATGTCGCTTTCGTTAGGTAGTGCCGTCACATGAATTTCACAAATATTAATGAGCTGAAGAAATAAACTAACGCCAGGGTCTTTAAAACATGTTCAGCAGGCATAAAGCGAAGAATAAAAGAAATGTCTATCGTTAGAAAACATGTGGGCACTTTATGTTAATTTTGACGTTTGGTAAATCATTGATAAGCACACACCCCTTCCTCTAGAGCCTCTCCTATAAAATTTAGACGTGCTCCCGTCAATCAGTCTAATCCGACGCGGCGAAAAAATGTAAACAAAGCAGGTGGTAAATTTGGATTGTGAAATTTGCTCATTTTAGGTGCTAAATAAGCGCACGTAAGTAATCTAAGAAAGGTGCATTAAGGAATCTTGCAATTTTTATCACTACCATCTGTAATAATGTATGAACAGTTTCTTGTTTTGACTGTATTTTGCTCAAAACTTTGTCAAAAGCTTCAGAATTTTCAATCAAAAAGTGGCTATTGTGTAGATGTGTTCCATGCAACGTTACATCATAGAACCAGAGCGATAAAAACAAATTCACGAAGTTCGGTACTCACGAATTTAACTAACTCGACCATACTGGTAAGCTATTTGCTGTCTTCTGATAGCGCTCGTTCTATGACATTATTTTTTCCGCAAAATATTTAGTCCTTGGCAGACCGGGTCCTAGAGCAGCCGGGTCCTGTGGTATTTGGTATCGTGATATCTCTTGTTATTACATTTTCTCCTACTTTCATGACTACGTGTATTAGGATAAAATGTTTATTGTTAATTTTTTAAGTGTACATCAATACAGTGCAACTCAGAGATAAGCTAACACATTCCCCAAACAAAGTAAAACGTCTCGCTGAATATTTTGAACTGTGTTGTTGAGTATTCCCGACATAATTGGATTGAAAGATAGAGTTGCCTTAAAGGCAGCAATATCTTCCACGGCAACAATGTCAAAAACACTTGACAGAACAGTTGGTACATGTTCAAATTGGTTTAACTAACATGTTCCATTTTTGTTTTAGACGCATGCCCGCTCACCCAAGAGCTGCACTGTACTTGCCATGGTCACTAGATACGCTCACTGTTAAGGACAGAGCCATGGGGGATTTGTCTAACAGAACTCTTTAAAACAAACACAACACCAAAATGCCAAAAGAGTAGGGGTTTTTTCTGTGTGGTTGTGTTGATATTGGGCTACATTTCTGTGTATTTGTCTATGAAAAAAGGGATAAGGAACTGTACATGTAGTGTTAACAATTATTTTTAACTTTCTGCCAGATGGTCTTCTTAAAGGATTTTGTATACTTATTTGTGTGTGTAAGGTTATGTCTGTATTGTTCCATAGTTTTATGACCTGTATAGAGGGATGAGATTTGGACAATTCAATTCTGTTATATGGTATATGTAGATTGTGACATGTTCTAGTGTCATATGAGCGAATTTCTTTATTTATGCTAAAGTGCCCTGCTAGTGAGCTGGGTAAATTACCATTAAAATCCATTAAAATTGTACATAGCTGCAGTTTTCCAATGTCTACGAGTTTTAGTAATTTTCCCGCTTTATATGTATATATATATATATATATATATATATATATATATATATATATATATATATATATATATATATATATATATATATATATATAACCACCTACCCACCCAAACCCCCGTCTTATTTTGGAGAAGCTTTTAATAGTTTTCTTTTGAAGTGATTTTTAGTGTTGCTATTTTACTGGTGTGTGTATTGGTCTTATCAGTGTTGCAATATGTGGAAGTACTAGAGTGCAGTATAATGTTTTTAGGATTGGTGGGCATAAGTAATGTTTAAGTCTTCGAATGATGCCACTGTTCCTTGCTGCCTTAGATGTCACTACCTCTATGTACTTCTGCCAAGTCGGATCTTTGACCAAGTAGACCCCTACAAATTCAGCCTCTTTTATTTCTTGGTTATTAATATAGAGTTTTGGTAAATTAGTTGTCCTAGATTTTGTAAAAAGCATATTAGTTAGTTTTAGAAACATTTAATGATAATTTGTTTATTTTGAACCAATTTATTACCTTTACCATTTCTTCATTTACATTTTGGTACAACATCATTATGGTGGCAAAAAGCATTAGTATCATCTGCGGACAATATTAGTGAGAGGTAGTTGCAGACAGTAGGTAAGTCATTCATTTAGAGTAGAAACAAGAGGGGCCAAGTATTGATCCTTGAGGAACACCACTAACCAGCTTTTCTTTGCTAGAACAAACTCCACTGCATTGTACACATTGCACCCTATCGCTTAAGTAACTTTTTAGGCAGTTTAATGCAATTTCTCTTACTCCATAGGGAGATTATTTTTGTAGTAAGATATTATGATCAATTGTGTCGAAAGCTTTCGAAAGATCTAAGAAAATACAAAGGGTGTGTTCCTTTTTGCTAGGGAATTTGAAGTCTTTTCCAGCATGTCAATGAGGGCCAGCATTGTGGAATGTTTTTCTCTAAAGCCATATTGTGCCTCATATATTATTGAGTACTTATTTAACTAATTCATTAATGTATTATAGAAAGGTCTCCAAAATCTTTGAAAACAGTGGAAGTACTGAGACAGTCGATAGTGACGTTAGCTGAGGCTTTGGCTTTGTATAGTGGTGTCACACATGCTATTTTTAGCCATGACGGATAGACCCCCACCCCACCCCCTTCTCCAGGGGGGAGATTGCATATGTGAGTTAAAGGAATTAGTATCTCTGTTAGACAATTTTTAAAGATTCTCCATTTAAAATTATGAATTCTTGCACTTTTATTAGTATTAATTTGCATCAGCAGTTTAGAAATCTCTTCTGCATTAGTAGGGTGTAGAAAAATGGAAGATTGATAGCTGCCTGTTAAACAGTCCTGTATACTTGCCTGTTAAACAGTCCTGTATACTTGCGTGAGGGTCAATTTAGATTTCTTTCGATAATTTGGGGCCAATGTTAATAATATATTCATTAAATTTTGTTGCTATTTCTTCCTTTTCATTTACAACTTTGTTATTATAGATAAATCTTGAAGTTTCTTATTTACTGTTTTGTTTATTTAATAATGACCTAATTAATTTCCATGTCTCCTTGATGTTTTTTCTGGTGGTCAAATCTGCTATGAAAAAAGTGTATTTTTGCTGTTCGAATCATTTTGTTAAATTTATTCCTATGCTGTTTATATTTTGTTTCATTGTGCACTGTAGAATGTTTAATACAATTTTCATAAAGATTGTTCTTCTTATGACATGCAGCTAGCTAATAATCCCCAGGTTGCGTTAACCACGGCTTTGTGGGGTTTCGCTTACATTTTTTAGTCTTTTTTAGTGAAAAGGTGCTTTCATAAAGATCTGTACATATAGTATGGAATGTGTTGTAAGCATCTTCACATGATTGACAGTTAATAATGTCATTCCAGTTTTATTAGCCATAATGGTTTTGAATTTAACAATATTTTCTTTACCAAAGTCTTGACAAATTATGTTCTCTTTTACGAATGTTTTTTGTTTGGCATCTTCTTTTCCCAAATAGTGTATTGGTAAATGATCAGATATGTACGTAATGAAGGTACTCTGTCTTCGGGTTTTTTTTATCAACATTACTATTCATGAGGAAGGTATCGATGATGGTAGCTGTTGTCTTTGTAAGTATCGTTGGTTTGGTAATTAATGGATAGAAGCCATAGGCCTATAATAAATTGAGAAAATGATGTGTATGAAAGCAATTTTCTTTTAATAAATCAATGTTGAAGTCTCCCATAATGTAACCTATTTTATTTTCATTGGGAATTTTTTGTAAAATTGTATCCAGCGGTGTGACAAATTTCTCCTTGTCACAACTCGGAGAACTGTAAATAACTGCCACAATGGAATTTGTCGCTTCGCTCGTTGGTATCTCAATGACAAAGGCTTCTATGTATTCTTCCATCATCGCTAGATCCTCACTGATAGTATACTGTAAGTTTTCTTTTATGTTGATGCCTACTCCACCTACTTGTTCTTGTCTGTGCTTTTCTATGAAATTATAATGCTCGTTGTAGGTCAACCGGTGAGTTAGCTTTTGTCCACGTCTCAGAAATTCCATTAAGATCAAATTCCTGCGAGTGTGTGTCTAGAAAAGTGGTTAGTTTGTCGATGTTCTTCATAATAGAACTCATATTAGATTGAATTAATGAAAAGGTTGCAATTTCATCAACACTTAATAATATTGCCATTGAATTGTAATCGGAGAATGTAATTACATTCTGGTGAAGGATATTGGATTTTTTCAATGTTGGAATTGTTATCTGGCAAACAATTATCATAGTGTTTATTAAGTTAATTGATTAGCAAGCACATCTTGTAAGATACTGTGATTGTAGTCTTGGTCTATGTCTAGGATTGTAAGTGTGTAGCCATTGTCGTCGTCCTAGTTCAGTAAATTCGTTGGTAGTGAGCTTGGACCAAGTCAGATGTATCCATTTACCACAACAATCACATACTATTGCATATTGATTGAACTTAACAGGTTTGCCACAGGAAGAACAAGGGAACTTCATGGGCATTGGGATTAGCGGGAGGGAGTGATGAGTAGAGTTTTGTTATTGAGGACAGCAAATACAACAATATAAGAGAGACAGACAAGTGGATACACGAACAATCAAATGGCTACTTACGTTTCCCCAGCTTGGCAATGTGATGATAATTTAGGAGGGCTAGGTTTGTTATGCCTTTGAACAGATATCATAGGATGTCAATTTAGGGGTTAACGGATGATGGACAAATGACGTAGAGAAGCATAACAAGATTAGATGAGGAAAATAGGCTATAGGCATCAGAATAGTCAAATTCAGTTAGTTAGTGAATGGCTGGCTCAAAATAATAGACAGAGTAAGCATAAATCGCACACATAGCTACTAAGTGGCTGGTACAGTTAAGTTATGCAGAGTAAACATGAACAAGCAAGATATGCGATAAATAAATATTAATACATAGACAAAGAAAATGCAAAGGCTAAGTCTTGTCCCAGTGATTTCTAAATATGAACTGATATAGGCCATTATAGTCAGTAAAATATATGCTAGTTTTGGAGACACTGCCCCTGAAAGCTCTGCTGTGTCGTACAGCAGGAGCTTACATACGCCCTCTACAAAACAGACATCAGTTGGAGTGAAGAAAGGCATGCAGTTAAGAAATTAGTGGTCTCAGTAATCCAAGGGATATTGGTTGATGGAAAAATGCACGAGTTACTGTGTGGCTGGCACAATACAAGTTATGCAGAGTAAGCATAAACAGAAATTAAATAAGTAAAGCCAATGCATTGATTAATCCTAAATCTTTATCAAGATATGGATTGGTACAGGGTCAGTAGCCAGTCAGTTGGTGTATACTTTTGAAATAATGCCGCGGAAGGATGTTGCTGTCTTAGACAGCAGGAGTCCACATAGGCCATGCTTTCAAACTGAACACCAATTGTAATGATGAAATGATGACTGGAACAATATTTCAAAAATCAGAAATCAGAGCTTGTCAATTTAGGGGTTACAGGATGACGGAAAATGACGTAGAGAAGCATAACAAGATTAGATGAAGAAAAATAGGCTATAGGCATCAGATAAGTCAAATTCAGTTTGTGTATGCCTCGTTCAAAATAGGAGACAGAGTAAGCATAAATAGCACCCATGAATAATACCATGTAGGCCATGTGCGCCGAGTCACATGATATACACGCGAGGAAATCAAATATAAATATGCTGTCTTGCGTCGTCAAGATGTGCTATCTAGTTTATTCTGTGTGCTTGAAATCCTGACACAACACCTCCGCAACACCGATACGACTTTAAGGCCGGTTTATAGTCCATTGCATTTACGTCACACGATGCTCGTGCGACAGGTTAGAGATCATTGTTGCATCGTTATTAATTTATAGTTAAGCGCTTCTGACCGATGCCAGTAGTATCAAGAATGTCACGCATTCATCGTTTACTGAATCGCTGTGAATAGAAACCATGTCTACTCTGGCGCTGGTCGCTCGATTTTCCTGCATGTCAAAACAACATAATGAACGAAGAGAAATTTTGTAGAGAAACTGATCTCAACTATACGACAAAATTCATGTCTTTATAGACATGACAGAGCTGATTTTAATACCCCGCACACACGTAGAGGGGGTAAAATATAATCTCCTGTCACATTCGGTGGTGGAGGTAACTGTGTTAACAGACAATCAACACAGTTACAATTACAACATATGTGACCTGAATAAGATGACATACAATGCCTTCATTGTCTGTTGGTAGTAAAGAGAAATGTGTAAATAACTAATTGAAACGAGGTCATAGATGATAGAACAGTCGGAAAGGAAAGGCAAAATTTGAAAGAATTATCTTGCACTGTTTTTGTTTTCCATTAATTAAATAGAATCAGAAACATCAGAAAAACTTATCATTCTGGTACCGTTAGTTTGCCTATGCATCATAATCTTTCATCTGGCTGGTTAGATAACACATACGCGTCTTTATAGTTATGATACAACTTTATTAATATGCAACTTACGCTGGGACACTGTCACTGGTTCGTTTGTACAGTTGGCCACAGTCCACAGTTTGATATTCACGTCGTGGAGTGGGACCAACTATCCAAAACTACAAGTGACCGTGTCCAGCGCCAAACTCCAACTGACTGCCGTCCCATGTTTTATTAGAAACATGTGACGTCAGTCCATAGCCACGAACCTTGGTGACAAACAGTTCCACCTGATCCGTGACAACACATTCAGTATGCACAGTATATATTTATAGATTAAGTATAACATTAACGCGTGGACACCGTATATTTGACAATCCTCTTTCGTATAAGCCTAGGGTGTATATAATCCATAGTCGTGTGTGGCGGTGTGTGCCGCTGTCGATGTATGTTAGTTCACTTGTGTGTTTATCTGTGGGCGTGGCTTGTTCATTTATTCATGAATGCGATGTGACTGTCCTGTGCGCGCGTGCCGTGGGTACTCTATGAACAATGACAACACAAGGGCTGACTTATCAGTCTCGATGCCTGGTTCACACAATCCCAGTCTGTGCTCGTTTATAAACATTTCTAATAAATGTCATGTCTTCAAATGTATCTTTTTGGTATAGATGTATTGAGGATGACAAATAACATCGAGACTTATAAGTCAGCCCTTGTGCACTCGTTATTCAAAGGAGATTATTATCGGATATATTAAGCGTTATTTCAATAATGTTAGAATATTAAAAGCGAGTGCGTGCGTGTGCGTGTGCGTGTGTGTGTGCGTGCGTGTGTGCGTGCGTGCGTGTGGGCGGGCGGGTGGGTGGACGGACGGACGGACGGACTGGCGGGCGTGCGTGCGTGCGTGCATGCGTATGTGTGCGCGCGGGTGCGTGCGCGCGCGCGTGTGTGTGTGTGTGTGTTTAAGTGGCAAACTGTTTTTGGAGGATAAGTATGCTAACAATTGTATGATCGGTTTACAGCTCCATACGTACGTTAGACTAGGTCCGGAGGAAGAAGGCGATCTTAAGTGATAGTTTGAAAATACAAAATGGCCACTTGGCCCTGGCGGTCACATTAAGAACAACGTTTCAGGCCGTTGACAGACCTCTTTGTTTTAATAGCATGTGCTGAGTGTCAAAGAACATTTACTGAAGGGAACTTACTGAATGTGATTGGATATACTTGTTCCATTTTATTACATGGCCCTATAAATTGGTATGAATTATATTAATATATTACATGTCAACAAGAAGACCTACAGCTGCCGTCAGAAAGGCAATCGCATGTGATTCCGCCATTGTCAAAATGTGGTATCGCGTGCAGGTTTATAGTTTATATCATGATTTCTGTCGCGCTATTGTCGCTACAGATTGTGTAGGGGTCGCATTGCAGTCGTCCGTCATGCGATGGCGATACGATCACAATACGCCAGACTCTATCTCGGCCTTAAACTAGTAAGCGACTTGCCGCGATAACTTGTCGCTTTCTGTCGCATCGCCGTCACTTTGCGTCGGCGTAATGTGCGCTAGGTTTTGCGGAATGAGCGAAACTAAATGTTACCTTCGTAATCACCATTCCTGTGCCGGTACTATCTGATATCACTCTTGATCAATTAATTACTTAATAAATAAATTACTTAATCTATGCCGCATAGCGTGATGTCATATCATCTACATATGAATAGATGACGTTTTGACCCATTACTCATACCGTCAACTTAAGCTCAAAGTGAATTATCTCCATCCTTATTATAACTAATTTCCGTTTTACAGCCAACACGAACTACTGTTATCAGGCTTGATATTCGCGCCTAGGTTAAACAAATGCGAGGGTACTATGATTGTGACAATGTTGACCTTGTCAAAGATTTCCGAAATTTAACCAAGCTACTGAACCACTGAACCACCCACCCACTCACCCACCGACCGCCAGACGGACTGAACCTATGACCAATCGACCGGCTGACAGACCAACCAACTGACCAACGGACCAATCGATCGACAGACTGTCCAACAGATAAGCCGATAGACTGACTTATACTAGTTCTGAGTCGCAACTAAAAATAAATCCTTCTTAATGGCTTTTATGTTTCTTTCAGGTGGTGACAATTTTGTATCCAAAAGAGCCCCCGGTAGAAGCGGTTCCCATCTGGGTGATAATTGTGAGTGCGGTGTGTAGCTTTCTTCTGCTTCTCGTCATTGGCATCATACTATGGAAGGTATGTTGAGAGTAGCGCTTGAAGTGTAGCCAACAATCAAACGCTAGTGCATTCAAACATAATAAATATAGCCGCAATCTAAAACTATTTTGGAGATCATGATGTGGGCTACATAATGCTAGATGGCTGCCAATCATCAAGATGGTCGGCTCGAAACCCTAGGAGTAAACGTGATTTAACTAGTAAACCTTTTCCCATTCATTCTCCATGGACTTATTTTGCAATGCATTTCCAATAGCATAATTGCATTGCGATACAAAAATCGTAATATCTCGTGAACCGCTTGTGATATTCGAGTTCTCTAAATGGTCTCTGATAGAGAGTCTTGCTCCGAATTTGCTAAATCTAATGACAAGACAATCGGCATAGAATTGCGTCAAGTTGCGACAAATCACGGAAATATAAGATGGTGCGCATATTTGCAATATTAGCTTTTAAATAAAATGATTTTATTCCAGCATTCGATAGGCGCATATGGTATCTACGTGTAAGCAGAAATGTTAACACTCTGACCTCCCACCCTAGAAATATAAGTTCCAGCACGCTCCCCAAAAATTACTTCACTTAAAAAAACCACTTCATGGACAAACAGTGACTATTTTTTAGGTCAAGACGTGAGGCACATAGTGCTTGAATACTGCTCGGTCTCAAGACAACGTCATTCAAATATCAAAAAATTCCCCATACATTCCATATGGCGATTGTTTGGGGAACAGGACATCTAAAATGGTCGGCGGGCACTTCGTCTCACACGTTCGAAACTACCAAATTTGAAACAAAAACAAAATTGTACGCATGCCTACCCGTTTTCACTGTCAAATTCCCTCAAATAAAAAAGTTCAAAATGGGCGGCAAAATAGTCACATTGTGAATATCGGGTTCAAGGATAAGCTTCCCTTAGATCTGCCGAGTACGATATTGTATAATATTTAGTACTTGGAAAATAGTGACATATGAGTTTCAAGGCTGTGCGTTTGAAATCAAAGCGTTAATTTCTCAATGGTGAATATTTATTACAGTATCATCACATTACGTCATTTTGGGATTCCAAGGTACAAGGAAATATAAGCCGTTATTGACAGGTCGGATGCGAGACGTGTATGAGCATGAATAGTGTGTAGTATTATTACATCGTTGGGGGAAAACCCAATGACTGTTTTGATAATCACCTATAACGAGTGCAAACATGTAGACTGAATGTCAGAATGACTGTTTGAATATTTTGTAGAGAATTGTTTTGTAAACGAAAGGCTGGTAATTACGATCACTATGGGAAGCCAAATTATGCTAGTCATATTTGAAATCAGTTTGATTGAGTTGGGTGTGATTATCACCAACCAGTTTAGTTTTGACATTTCAGATACTTTAATAGCTGTTTTGGGGCTGTGTTTAAACACAGCTATAAATTACTAGAAATAAAGAAGCGGAGTTTACCGGCGTTAGACCGTAGAACTGGCTCTGGTGTTTTAATATAAGAAGAATGGCACGGCGTAACGGTAAGACAGTGATGGATTAAATACTGAGAAGCTTTAAGGAGACGTTCTGGGTAGCCAATCCACCAGAGTCTTACGGGACCACTGTGTAAGATAAGATTATGATGGTGGCCAAAGGAAGATTGTTGAATAACGGGTATGGCCATAACTGAGTGCTAAGGAAACTAGTTCTATGATTCACTACCGCGTGGTTCCTGATGCTGATTGCACAACTTGTGATCATCCTGGAATAACCCCACCGGGTTAAGGATCAGGCACTAGTACGTCATGACGAGTGGTAACCATCCATCGTCGTGACTAAATGAAAATTATCCCATTATGAAAGTAATTACAGCAGAATCCTGCTTGGTTGGTTAACGCTCCTGTCACAATAAACCAAAAGGAGTGGGAGCACAAAGTATGCGAGTTATGGCTGTTGATGAGTCGTGTCAAAGCAAGCAAAGTTTACATTATCTGTCAGGAGCCATCACTCCCAAACTGTTTCCCACCAGTTCCAAGATTGCACAATGAGGGAGTAAGGGACCAATCGGAGTGCGAGTTTTATGTGAAAATCATTGGGATAGCCCAAAATGACGTCAGAGCAGAGGAACCACTTTATTTGTATAAAAGTTGGTGTTAGCTCTGTTTTCAGTTATCTTTACACCATCAGTAGATCCGAGAGGTGATCTTTATACCATCGTTAGAATCGTTCGTAATTTAGTTGAATAATCTTTGTTAGAAATCATATCTATAGTGTATTTGATTTACAAATTATTATATTCGATGTATCTTTGATGTGTACACGCCTTACATATGGCCATTGTCAAAGTTGTAGCATAGTAATAAAGTTTAAATAGGTTTCATATTATTTTTACAATCGTGTTAAGTCTTATTTGTTAAGAGAAAGGAAGACAACCTTTCCCGAACCCGCGAGAAGTTAGATTGATTTAGAGATAGATTTAGTACCGATTTATTCATTAAAAGGATTGTGAATTCTTCAACATGTCATTGACCGATTGCGGCCATGTTTTGGGATCTGTCGATCTCTTCGGTAAGTTTGTCTTGGCTCTGGTGCATCATGATATTGCCCAAATTTAAGGAAAATCGCTCCAGTAGTCTCACAGAAAAACACGATTTTGTATGTTGTAACATCACTAAGATGGCCGCCACAAACGTGAGTCAAACAAGTTCTCTTGAATGATTTTGATTCTTGGCACAGCCCAGATACGGGCTTCTGAGTTTCACATTAATCGTCCTGGTCGTTTCAGAGGACAATATTTTCTAAACTCTGCAAAATAATTAACAGAGTTATGACGTCATTAAGATAGCCACCGAAAGACTGTCCCAATCAAGTTATCTTGAATGATTTATATTCGAGTCCACATTTAGATAGTATTTTCTGAGATGCCGCGATCACGGTCCAGCGCGTTTGGAGAATTTTCTATATCCGCGAAAAATTTAAGAAAATCCCAGCTAGCCGCCGAGCCAAGCAGCCTATCAGATTCATTTGCGGTCAAAAGCTACTGTATAATACTTGCTAATAGCCTGTGAAAGTTCGTCGATTTCTATACAGAAGTTTTTCAAGTTATAGCATTTTTAGCAAAAGAGTGGAATAATAATAAACATAACGAAAAGTATAGTGTGCCAGCCATCCTGGCTTGACCCCTTAATAATAATAATAATAGTAGTAGTAGTAGTAAGAGTAGTAGTAGTAGTAGTAGTAGTAGTAGTAGTAGTAGTAGTAGTAGTAGTAGTAGTAGTAGTAGTAGTAGTAGTAGTAGTAGTAGTAGTAGTAGTATAAGTAGTAGTAGTAGTAGTAGTAGCAGCAGCAGCAGCAGCAGCAGCAGCAGCAGCAGCAGCAGCAGCAGTAGTAGTAGTAGTAGTAGTAGTAGTGGTAGGAGTGGTAGTAGTAGTAGTAGTAGCAGTAGCATCAGATAATAATAATAATAATAATAATAATAATAATAATAATAATAATAATAATAATAATAATAATAATAATAATAATAAAAATAATAATTCCAATGTTCACAGGTGGGATTCTTTAAAAGAAAAAAGCACAAGACTGTGCAACAATGGCGTCGGGATAGCAAGCGTCGGAGTCAGGCGCTTAGTAGTACCTCCAGTGGACCACCTAGCTCACCTCCACCCACTTCTACAGCCAATGTGTTCAAGGCGGGATCCTCTGAGTGCTAACATAACAGTATCTGTACCCACTGCTTATTCTTGTGCTGCTTATAAAGGTGTAAGGAAGTTCATCTTATCTAAAATACATTGTAGATAGCCAAGTGATAGAATATGAGACACCAAAGCAATATAAAACCAAATGTTTCCTGTTGCATCATGCCGGTTGAACTGCAGAGAAATTAGCCCCGGATTCTGCTCATTCTCCACTTCTCTTCGCCAGGAAATAGGTACATTCATTATTCGTGTCCTTTATGTCTGACATGCATACATAATCAGGGACAGATCTGGATTTTGCAATGTTCTAGCCAATATATTAGCCAAATACCACTGTTGTTTGCCAAATAATAATATTTTAGCCACATCTTTACTTCAATGTCACATATGAACATGTTTGCAGTCAGTCATCATCAGTTAATAGTATCAGTTTTACTGTCCAGATAGAATATGGTCTTAATATATAAGAAATGTGTTGAATATTTCGAAACTAATATGATTGAAAGCTATTGTTGCCTTAGGCAGCCTTTCTGTCATATTAGTTTCAAAATATTCAACAATGTAAAAAATGAATTTTTGCTTTGCAATTGCACTTTCGCTGGAATTAGCCAATAATTTAGCCAATTCTGCTTTTTATTAGTCAGATTTCAGTTTTACTAGCAGTTGGCTAATTGGCTAGTGAGTGGATCGATCACTGAATTAAGATACGAACGATTTTAACTTCGTTCGTGGAGAGGTGTGTTGCTTTGGACTGTGTTTCCGCTATTGGAACTAGTTCATCAAGTGAGCCATTTTATTTATCGATGCCATCCTCTGCATACGCCATCTCAAGTTATAAGTCTAGCTTTGGGATTGCAGGGTATAGTTTTGTGGAATATTCTCGAATAGATGTTATGGCTGCAGCACGGTCAAAGTCAAGAACACTCGTGAGAAACCACCGCCTTGTAGCGATCCTACTGTTATTTCAAATTTTGAGGAAAACGTTGGTTTGAAGGAAAGAATAATATTGTGTTTGCCAGAAGGAGTTTTACAAGTTGTATTTCGTTATTGTCCCTGTCAGCTTGATCGAAGGAGTGGAGAATCTATGATCACTTGATAGTAGAACATGCATGTGACGTGTCAATGGAGCAATCCGGTTTTATCCATGCCTCGCTCATCTCTAGCTAAGCTCCGCTTTGTATAAAATGACGTCTATGTTCGCTTCGATGATTCGATTTCCTATAGCTTGTTAAAATATTGTCACTATTCTATATGCGATTCTAAATATCGACTAAATGTACTCCTTCAAATATACTATGATCAATGTCATCGTAGACTCATTTCAAGTCGGTGTTTATAGCTGTATTTGAAAAAAATGCCATACTGAAAGACGACATATGGTTTGCAGAAGAATATTGCTATAATATAATGGAATACGTTGTCTATAGTGACATTGATTGTTACTAGATGAATCCAATCTATCTATCAATCATATGCCGTCATAATCAATTAAGTCACATGTAGGTTGACGTCACAATCAAATACGAAATGAATGACGTATCTAAGTCCGTCGTTTAATAGTCCGTCATGTGAACGAATTGTATGTCTTTACTATTTAATCAACCTGTTGTTCAATGTTTTGAAACTAACTCTGATTGGGCGCTATGGCAGCAACAGCGCCCAGTCAAATTGGTTTCAAAATATTCAACTCACCTGTATAGTTACCTTGAAAATGGGAAGTCAGGGTTTAAACAATATATGAATCCATACCAGCGCGCCCAACGTATGTGCGGAGCTTAGTTAGAGAGGAGTGGGACAGAGCTAAAGGTGGAATCATTCATTAATTCGTCCCTACGGTGGGTGATAAATTCATGCTGTGTGGGGTGTGTATGCATGTACGACCTACACTAAAATGTATTTCCATCACTGCACTCGGGGAAATACAAATTGTCTTTCCATCTGTACGGTCGTGAAATACAATGTGTGTTCGTTCATGTCGTTTACCCGGATCGTACAAATCCACAGAGCTCTCGTATGGCCAATATATATATGATATATCTAGCATCCGGGAAATATAGTTGGAAGATCTCGATTCCTCAAATAGGGCAAAACTATAACAAAACTAAACGTCTTCCCAATGAATGAATAATTTGACGGGGGTGTGGTGGTGTGGGGGGTAGGGGTGGTGGTGGGGCACGGGTGTGGGTGTGGGGGGGGGGGCAGCAACAACCCCATGTCAAATTATTTTCAAAATGTCAACAACTTACCTACAACTTACCTACATTCTTCTTCTTCTTCAGACAGCTTTAATATCTCTGGTTCTACTTGAGGGACCTTCTCCATAATGGATAACTTGAGTTGTAGCTATGTTCCACCTATCCCTAGTTAAGCTCCATCCACGCTTTGCCCGCGTTGAAATCAATCGATCCATGCACTCTCTAAATCTCAATTCTCAGACAAATATACAGGTAATTCGTTGAATATTTTGAAACTAATTTGACTTGCCGCTGCTGCTGCCGTAGCACCCAGTCAAATTAGTTTCAAAATATTCAACAGAATGTTTATTAAAGAGTTAAGACATACAATGCGTACACCTTGACGGACTATTAAGCGCTTATGACAGACTAAATCTCGCCATTCATAGCGTAAATTAATATGACGCCCGCCTGTATGTGACGTAGTTGATTATGACATTATATGATTGATCTATAAACTAGATTCTTCCATTTAGCGTAAACAGAGGGTCTCGTACGAGTTGAACTTTAAAATCACAATAAAGGGCTCCATTTCTCTGTAAGTTCCACCCATTTCTAGGTAAGCTACGCTCAATGTACGTGTATTTGAATGGATCAATCCAGTTTATCGATCAATCATATGGTCTCATAATCAACTACTTCACGTGTAGACCCAGTGAAATTAGTTTCAAAATATTCAATAACTTACCTGTATAGCTAACTGGAAATTGACATCCAGAGAGTGCAAGGATCCATTTATCCCAACATGGACAAAGCGCTATAAATGGGCGGGGCATCCCTTCATTTTAACGCTTTGAATAATCAATTCCCACAATCACAATTTCAATGTAACAATTTAGGTAAGCTGTTGATATTTTAAAACTAATTTGACTGGATGTTGTTGCTGGCTCCCTAACAAATTAATTTGAAAACATTCAACAGGACGTTTATTAAATCGTAAATTTATTAAAGAAAACAATTCAGACACTTTTATGACGGTTACATGATACTTTCGGATGGACCATTCTGACTGTTACGTCATCAATCAATTGACGTGTCACGTATTTGATTATAACGTCGGATATTTGAGTGACAGAGCAGATCACTAGATTACCAATAAAGTTGAGTAGCCTAAATCATGATTTTAACGGTCATTGGTGAGTTCAAAATGGTGTTTACTAAAGGAGGGCTAATAACGTTGAATCTTTCACCGATGACAGTATTCCACTTTCAAGCACAAACATGCAGGGAAGCAGTTGGTAGTGAAGATCATGGCGGCGATGGTGATGACGATTAAAGCGACGACGATAATCATGATGATGATGATGATGATGATGATGATGATGATGATGATGATGGCGACGACGACAGCGGCGACGATGATGATGATGGCGATGATGATAAGAGAAAGGGTTGGGATTCTCGGTTCAATCAGTAGGGTAGCTATGAGAATGATTTAACTTTCTAGTGCATATTAACTTGGGTTCGTTTAAAAACAGAAATAACTAATATAGTCCAGTCAAAATAAGGGGTGCCAAACCACTAATTGCAACAGAAACGAAACCACTTTTACTTTTTTTTCTTTAGGGTGTAGAAATGATATCTTAAAAATCTAGTAAAATCTTTTGAGTGGAACATGTTAAATTCAAGATGGATACCAAGATGCCAGACAATCGAGAATAATAAAACGTGTATCACGATAACGGCCCATCTTAGACCACATAAATGTGTTACAAACAAATAGAAATATGCCACCATTCTATCAGAGAAAAATATCGTTATCACAATATTCCCACTCTATAACGTCATATTCCAATATGGCCACCAGTCTAAATAATAGGTGACACTAAAATTCGATGTTTGAAATAATTTCTACATTCATTTAATTTTCATTTTCATCCAGGTCATTATTGACATGTTTTGACAAATGCCCCTGCACCCAGAACACGCAGGCGAACAATCAAGTCCATGCCGATGACATCAGCATCACATAGTACCACAGCCCGATCTGCAGGTGAATCTCAAAAGTTCAAGTGGGAACTGCGGGGCCGGATCCAAGTCAGATTGTACTGGTATCATTCTACCTTCTGAAATCTTCCAGCCCCATTCTTCAGCATTTCAGACATTCCCTTTCCAGTACTGAATCTGATGGAACACACGGAGGCTGTGGTACTTCATCGCCGCAGATGTTGGGCGGTAACATGCTTGGGTGGATGGCCTTTTTACTGATTGTTACAAGCTCCTGGAATCGTTGATACCTTATCATGTTAAGTTTGTCATTTTCTGTTCCTTTATACAGAATAACCATGGCTTTCTCACCAGCAGATATGAGATCTTTCTTCGATGATGCTGCACTTTCAAATACGTTGGCCTGGTCACGGAATACCTTGTTGTCATTCATGTCAGTCCGACTGATTTGCCTATAGCAAATATTCTCGACGTTGTATCGCATCCGAGAAAAGCGTGTACAAAAATGAATAATCTCGTAAACGCTCTTTCCTAGTGTACGCCTGATGGAATTCACACTTATACATTTTGGAGGTGCTCCTTTCTTTGGTTCAGGATGAAGGTAAATATCATGCTTGTTCCTCCCAGCATGATATATGAGGATAATAAGCAGGTCAGTGTCATCCCCGATCAGTACTGCCTCACATATCTTTGAAACATCTTCTTCTTCTTCTTTTCGATCGCTGGTATCACACTTGGAGAGCCGTTCTCAGGATGAAATCTGTGGTTTTCTGCTGTTCTTCCACAGGCCCATACAGCTTTTCAAGAAAAGAGTTTGACAAAGGCCAGCTCTCTTCTCTCAGCAGCTGATACGTACTGCAACATTGAAGTATGTGCTCTGTGGTCTGTTCTGCTTCTCCACAAGGACAAGCGGGCGATGTCGTAAGGTTGAACCGCCTGTACATGTGTTGGTTTAGTCTGTTGTGTCCAGTTCTGAGACGAAAAATGGTCACTTGCTCTGGCCTCGGGAGATGATGGTAGGCATCTTCTGATTGAGGTGTTCTATAGAGTGACTTCATCTCTGTATGGGTAACCATGTTTTCAGTCTGATTCTCTTCTGCACCCACCTTTGTCATCTTGTCTACTTCCTTATTTCCTTGGAGTCCACAGTGTGAGGGGATCCACTGCAATGCTATCCGAAAGTATTTGATGGTTTGTAGTGCTTCTTCAAGTTGTAGCAGCTTACCTTTGGTGATAGGCTCAAGGACGGAGCGGGCATCAGATAAAATACAATCTGTGCAATAGGGTCTGCTGTTCTGCTGATGGTATTAGCTGCATGAACCAGTGCTTCGACTTCAGCTCTGTAGTTTGTGCAGTGTTTGCCTGTCGGTATTGCAGCTGACTCATGTTGTCCGTTTGGATACTGTATGTGCAGTCCAGCACCTCCGCTCCTAATTGCATTTTTGGCTGATCCATCTGTGTAGATCCTTATCCATGTATCCTGAGGCTACATTTATTCCAGCATGGCTAGGATCAGGGCCTTCTTGCTCACATCACTGTGTTCATCTTTGGTTGTGAGATGAGGTACTGTGGTGCGAATAGCTATGCTCTCTAGTTTGTTTTCCCAGGTTTGAGGATCAGGTATGTGGTTTGGGTCTTCTGTTTGTGCTGTCAACATTTCTTGGTGTTCCCTTTGAAGTGCTTTTGTCTCTTTCACAAAACTTGATCTTTTAAGTCTTCCTGATGACAGCTGTGCTTGCCTGATCTTCATCGGGTGGTTGTTGAACGATTTGAACTTTGCAGCTTGGATCAGTGCTTTACGTTCCCTTCCTTTGCTAAGTGGGGGGATGTCTGCTGTCTGCTCCCTTTTTCTATTGGTGTTGATCTCATTCCACCAGTGATGATGCGCAGTGCCTGGATTTGTACTCTGTCGAGGTTCTGTTGATGAGATTTAGCTGCTGTCATCCGTGAGCTGGATCCATACTCAAGGTGTGGTCGTACGGCACCTGGGTAGATGGTCTTGAGGATCCTTTCATTGGCACCCCACTTTGTTCCTGCCAGCTTCCTCATGATGTTTAGCTTTCTTCTGGCCTTAGCCTCTGCGTTCTGGATGTGCTCCTTCCATGTTAATCTTCTGTCATAGGTGACACCCAGGTATGTCTGCTGGTCCTCATACTCGAGTGGAGTACCGCCCAGTGTCAGATTGCCAACCTTGGTTTTGGTGGACAGTGAGAATAGCATGGCAGATGATTTTTCTTTGTTGATGGTAATACACAAGCGATTGGCCCAAGCTGTAATTCTGTCCAAAGCGAGCTGCATTCTGTACGTGTGTACTCCTCAGTGCACCAAAGTACGAGGTCATCTGCATAGAGGGCTGCTTGGATCCCATTGGGCAGCTCTGCTACAATGTCATTAATGAAGAATATGAACAGAGTTAGTGATAACACTCCACCTTGTGGCACCCCTTGTCTCGGCAATACATTATGTCCAGATTGTCCATCCACCAGCACCCTAGCTCTGCGATTGTGTGGGTATGACTTGGTCCATCGGAACATGTTGCCACCGATGCCTGTGCGCCGGAGCTTCACGAGGAGGCCATCCTTCCACACCTTGTCAAATGCCTTCAGCAGATCGATAAAGACAGCTAGCATCACCTTCTTGGCTTGAAAAGTGTACTCTATGATGTGTGCAAGATGTGTTGTTTGATCTTCTGTGCTCATGTATCTTCTGAAGCCGGCCTGCTCTGAATCTATAATGTTCTCCGACTCCAGGTACCACTGATGCGCTCCATGGTCTTGCATATGCAGCTTGTAAGACTGATAGGACGGTAGCTCAGCACTTTCGTCTTGTTCTTCCCTTTTTTCAGAATAGGGGTCATTCTAGCTTCCTTTCAGCACTGAGGAAGCTCTCCATTGGTCCAACTGAGATTAAAGATGTCTAGCAACTTGCGAAGAGATGCATTACCAAGGTGTTGGATCATTTCATTCGTAATGCCATCTGACCCGGGGGATTTCTTCTTTTTCAATTGGCAGATAGCCTTCTTCAGTTCTGCTAAACTAATGTCAACTTTCATTGCATCATGAGTGTTGGTATCTGTTCTTTCCTTTTGCTCTTTTCTAACGTCTTTTTGACGCATTCGTGGTATGGAAATGTTGCTTTCTTTTGCATATGCCTTCGCAAAGGTATCTCCAGCCATCTTTCCTGTCAGTGTTTGTCCATCTTCTTCAAGAGTAATCTTCTCTCCCCCGACACCCTCATCATTCAGTGCTTTAGTCAGTCTCCATAGCTTTGTGGTGTCTCTCTCTAAATTAAACCCTGCTGTCTTTTCCCGCCAGCTTCTTCTTTTGGCCTCCAGCTTTATCTTTAGATACCTGGCTTTAGTTTGTTGTAGCGTGACGTGGTTTTCATGACAGGGATTACCCTCTGCATCTTCTCTGGCCTTGTCTGGTTTATCATGTGCTGCTTGCAGTTCTGTTGTCCGGTAGGAGCGGTAGTTTTTCCTGAACCCTCGAGGAATCGCTTCGTTGGCAGCTTCAAGGATACTTGAATTCACTTCCTTTACCACATTGTTGATGTTTCTCCCTTCTACTGCTATATTTTGGTTAAGCTCATTGGACTCCAATTTACCTTTTTGTAGTTCCACCTTGGATGTTGAGGTGAACTTGTCGAAATACTTCCAGAAAGAGAGAGGAGGACTGGGCGGTGGTCGCTTCCTCCTAACTGCGATCCGACCACTCTACTGAGGTTTCTGTGAATGTCTTCTGTACAAAATGCCAAGTCCGGCGTTGTTGTCGATTGCCACCGGCGCGAGTAGAAGGTAGCATGATCTGTGGGATCGTTGACAAGTAAAAGGTGCTTTTCATATTGCCATGCTTCAATGTCTTCTCCTCGTTTATCAAGTGTTCTGTATCCCCAGCTCTGGGACTGGCTATTAAAGTCTCCTGCAATGAGGAAGTGGCAGTACGGGACCTGGATTGTGTCAAGTGAGAGATTCTTGTCATTAGGGCAGTAATAATTGACAATGTCAATCACAGAGTTGCTGATTGTTACCTTGATCTTGATATATTCTGCCACTTCCATAAAGGTTTTGATCTGGCTGGCGTTCACGCTGTTTCGGACCAAGGTGATCACCCCGACTTTCTTTCTTCCTCTTCGATCACACCAGAAAATCTGATAACCTCTGATCTTAAATGGTTTTCCTTCTTGCAGGTGTGTCTCTTGGATGCAGCAGATATCAATGTTGTTTTCGTACAGGAACTGTTCGAGCTCTGGTTTCTTGTTGCTAATCCCTTCTGCGTTCCAGTGCATGATGTTGATACTGGGGTTCTCTTTGGGGTTGGTCTTCATTTTCGATTGGCCAATATCTCTCCATCCTCGTCCCCTGGCTCCACAAGACGAGTTGATGGGACCTCCAGTAGCTGAGGGTGGGTTCCTTCGAGGCGTGGAGCCCGGCGCTGCACCTGCCTGTCGGATTCTCACAGGGCGAGCACCATTTCGGTTGATTCGATCTCGAAGTGTCATTTCATTAGCGTTGTGCATACTGCTCTGGTTAGCCTCTCCAAATGTCTAGATTGACACCCAGTGGGTTACACCCCTGCGCCACGTTGAGGCCGAGCATAAAGTCTTAAATAGGGGTTTGAAACATTATTTGCAGCTTGCACGATTAATACACCGGCGTCTCCTTTGGCATGTGCTACCTCACAATCACACTGAGCTAGCTTTTCACCCAGTAATGCAAGGAATCGTTGTTTATTTTCACTGTTGGAGAGAAATTCTTTCTTGTCCAACTGGAGTTTCATGGATGGACTGAAAATCACTTTGCTATCCTCACACCCTGCCCTGCGTCTATGGGTATTGTCTTTTGTTGACAGACATGTATCGTAGACATCGAAAACAACTTGTTATTGACCATAGTGTGTTGTCACATAGTTGCTATTGTCATGCAATATTTTACCATACGTCCTGCTCACTGGTCATGAAATACAGTGGAGAAGAGCGACTCCATCAAGCATATATTTGAACTTATGACTTTGTGGCGGTTGTGGTGGTACTGCAGACTAGATCGCTTTTACTAGCTGTGGTTTTATAGCTTCTAAGAGACTGTCCTTTCTTTCGAACAATGATGGAGAGTAACTACTCAGTTCATAGGTCAGCGCATTTGCCAGATCGTTTGTCTGAGATCCTGTGATGATTAACCTTTGAAACAGAAGCAAGGGATCTATCTTGACCATATCACTGCCAATCTTGACAGCAGCCATGGGTTCAAATGTTATAGCCTGTTTCTTTCTCCTGAACGAATCCGTGAGAACGGGTTGCCCATCCATTTCATTAAGAATGGCATTTCTCATTTGCTTTGCACTATGTACGTTTACGTGTGCCCCGACTGCAATGCCATTAACTATGTTCCGAAGTGATGGATTAGTGTCAAATGGTGACCGCCATTCAATGAAGGACATACGTTTTCTAGAATCGGCAGTGCCCCTTGTTTGCCTAGCTAGGGATAAATCTTTATGTTGCTCACTTGTGTCATATGTGACTGAGGTGACCTGCTCCATGGCAACATTAACTTCAGTATACGCGGGTCTTCACAAACACCAAACTATTCGCTGTGTTTCAGTCATGCCCCTACCTCTGGTGAGGCCCTCACTCGTTTTAAGACTCCTCATTGAAACGTGTTCAATCACAAGGTCTGGCGATAATCAAGCCCAAAAACGGTCTGACCTCCGAGCAACATGTATTCCCTGGGAGAAATACATGTAAACCTGAGGGTGTGTTTCAAGTAACCTTCTCATTTTCTGGAGGTAGAGGTACAATGAATGTGTGTGCAGATTGTGACCGGATGCTGCCAGGTATGGTAACAAGACTGGCATCGTTTCAAGATGAAGGAACCAATCACCCGTTCGTTCAGATCTGATAAAGTCATGCACAATGGTGATCATCTCCATATAATTTACCCATGTCTTGGCAGCGCAATATTCTGACGACATAGTTGCCATCTCTGTTTGAAGATTCCTATGAAAAGACCGCAACTCTACTGATGACTCTGCTTCTTGGAGAGTAATTTTGCCTAACATGAGGTCATCGTACATCGTCGATAGTGCATCAAGTTCCACTGGGACAGTGTTACTTCCACTTTCAATGTCTGTTTCCTCTGTCACATTATCTTGAGATAGCAGAGGCAGAATATTGTTTGAAAGATCTTACACAGTAAACATGTAAGGAGAGCTCTTGCCACCGCTTTACCATTCAGTATGTGGCAAACTGTGTTTCCAACAAAACCCGCCTCCAGAAGGTCTTGGAGACATGTCCCTGGCATCAAGTGTCTGATGCTCTCAAGAACGCTCATTAATGTATGAAAGCCACCCAACCGTACCACCATTGATTGTAATGGACTATCCACGGGAGCACTTTCAAGAATTGACATGGCTTTCCACCAATGTTTCGATGAGGAATCTGGATGCGAAATGAGAATGCATCTGAACAGCCAGACCTAGCTGTAATGGAGGTCTGTTATTTCTGGGACATGTAGCCTGCATGATAGTCTGTCCTAAAGAACATACCTTTGAGTCTTTATCCGTTCCAACAAACAAGGCATTCAGAAAAAGTCGCAATGGATGTGGTAGAAAGGCCGTTGCTCCATCGACGGTAGACATGGAAAGGCTAGCGGAGTAAACGTCTTTAGATTGAACAACCGACTTAATGTCACTCTTGATACAGTCAGACCAGCCGTTTCTATTAATCTAAACTTTTCGGCCTCAAGATCATTTTCTTTGGGCTGTCTGTAAATTCATTTAGAATGGCCGAAGCTGTACGTCTGAAGGACACTGCATTTTAGGAACCAGTTATCTCTGTGGTGATTATCTTATCAAAAAAATACCCAAGAAGTGTGTCTTTCATGTGTGTTGAACCATATGGTTCCAAATTTGAACCTTGTAAAGCATCTGCCATATTTTGAATAATTTCTGCGATTGTTGTCTGCTGTTCGTCAATCGCCTGGAGTTTTTCTGCGACCTTTATGAAAGCATCGGCTCTAACAATATCTTCCGGCCTTCCTAATTTTATTTACCTTGACAAACCATCACATGCTTTCTTGTATGAATGTGGCACAGTTTTACCAGTTCTAAAGTTTACATTTCAGGTTTGATGGTAAACAGTAACAGCTGCATGAAGGTCCTGTGCGAATGTCACCCTTCCCTTGATCTTATCTGACCATTCATCCTGACATTTATCACATGCTCTCAGTAATGTCATATCAAATTCGTTTGTCCGTACTGGAATGAGCCCATGCAGTTTTTTCTTTCGATCATACTTATCACTATTTCCACATAGCAAACAATAATCCTGATATGAGAATGTGGGTTCCTCTGAGCGGAGAGTGGGAGTTGAGTCAGCTGAATGGACATAACCCTCTGATACATGCTTTCATTCTTCAATTAAATTTTATATGGCTATAGGGTTGCAAAATACTTTTCGACATTTAATATGAACCACGTCTCCACGTTTCACAACTATCTCAGACTCATATTCAAAAGTTGCTTTAGCAATACCATCACACCCTTTGGCACTTAAAGTAACTGCTGGTCCATCTGATAATGCCTTCTCCCAGAATACACAACTCGCCAGGTAAATCATATGAATATCAAGAGACTGAATCAATATTTTATCAATAAATTTAATCAGTTTTATTGGATCAAGGGTGAATAATTGATTCAAATATCAAAATGTTGAATCAATATTTTATTTGTCAGTTTAATCAGTTTTATTGGATCAAATGTGAATAATTAATTTGATTTGAATAAAGTATGGGCTAACAATGAAGAAAGTTTTATTGTTTAAAAAGCGTGGTTCATTATATCGAGGAAATCCGCTTTTCAGTTTACTTTGATTGCCCATTTATAAAATCAACCTGGCCCGTATGTTACAATAACTATAATATATTGGAAGGAGTTATTTAATTGTGTCCCCGTGTTTAATTTACAGATGAACTTAATGTTATCCTATTTATAAACATGACGAGTGCCGTAATGGTCATGACGTCGTGGATTTGCAAGTTTTTTTTGGTTAATAATATAGCCACCAAATCCCATGCTCACCCCCTTAACGTTAACATTAGACATATCTACTTCATTTTCCTGGGATAACCATCTGTAATAAACACATGGGTGCATACATTATTTATATTTGATGTGAACATGCCTATCCTCTGCATATATAAACAGTTATCGCGATGTGCTGCAGCGATATAGTCATATTTACGTTTTGGCGTTGGGCCAGACGACTGAAAAGACCATAAACTTTAACTGTAAAAAAAGAATAGTTCCACTTAAAAGACTTTAATATATTTTTAATATGTCACCAGGAAGTACCTACCGAACACATTCTACGTAATTTCATTTCTGTTGAAATTAGTGGTAGGTTTTGCCAAATTTTAGCTATTTTGACTGGACTAATATTCACATTTTACTTTAGAACATAAAATAGCTATATCTGTTTATTTCAAAGATACATAATACACACTGAATGTATTTCTGTTACATAAAAAAAAAATCAGGTTTGTTTATTAAAATTTAACCAGTAGCTATCTAGAGAGTCAAACGGTCAACAGATTGCTAATAAAGTGCAGCTGTGCACAATGTGCGATGCTCCGTAATGAAAAAGTACAGTTCTAATAAGAATACTGGTCAGTTCTAAACTATACTTGATTATCGTTGGACACGACTAACCACTCGTGTGTTAACTTTACCCTTTAATGGTCAAACTGACCAAAACTACTTTGCATTGGTCTTCAGACATGGTTATTTGCAAGGTCTACAGAAGAGAATTTTTGAATTTTTACCACGAGAATGACTGGCTCGGTAACAGATCCAGTCATTCTAGTGATAAATTTTTAAAAATACTTTTCTCTCGGCCTGGAGATAGACACTTGCTAAGTAAAAACGTTTTCTTTACTATTATACACTTAACCCGTTAACCCTCGAATTTGTTCCAGAAAATTTCAATTTTCTCATAGAAAATGTCCATTTGCAGACCAAGAGAACTATTTTTGAAAATTGTCCACTGGAATGGCTGGCTCGGTTATCGAGCCAGTCATTCCAGTGGTAAAAAAAAAAATAGTCTTCTATTGGTCCTCCTAAATGGAGGTTTCTCAAGAGCACTACAGAAGCCGTTTTTTGCTGAGATGAGTATTACAGGTTTAATAGTCAAGCTGGCAAAAAGAAATACAGTGGTAAATTTACAAAAATAGTCTTCTAAAATTAAAATATCTTGAAAAATGTTGAACATCAAAATGTTTAATTGATATATCAAGTAGTATTTTGAGCGCTTTGAGAGGTTAACATAACGAAGTGGCAGATAATACAAATTCATTCACTTAGAAAAAGGTCCGTCGCCTTTTAGTATAGTTCTTAAATTTTCCTGGAAATCTATCAAAATTCAAGATGTCCTCCGCATGAACTAAGCAATGGATGAATCCAGTTTTAGCTGTTCCCCGCCCTTCTCCATCTACGCTCCACCCGTGCTTTGACGATCGATCTATGTACTCTCTGAATCTCAATTTTCAGGAAGCTATGCAGGTATATTTTGAAAGTAATTTGATTGGGTGCTGTTGCTGCTTATAGTAGATGGATGTGTTTCATAATAATGGACAGGAAAATCTAGAACTAGAGGAATCCATTTTTAACTAAGCTCCGCCCACGTTTTGCGTGTGTTCGAGTCGATTTATACACGCTGACACCTGAATTTACAGAATGCCAATTTGAAGGTAACTTCACACGTAAGATGCTGAATATTTTGAAACTAATTTGACTGGGTAAGGCGTAGTCAAATTAGTTTCAAAATATTCAGCGGAGTATTTATTAAATAGGAAAACCATCAACGATATAAGATTCGTAAGTTTGACGGATTATTACAGCTTCATGCCGGAGCGTTGTCGATCAATTATGACTGACGTCAACCTATGTGTGAGGTAATTGGTTATGACGTCAATACTTGTCAATTGATCGACTGGGACACATGAACTAAAAACCTGTCCTACAAGACCGCATAATGGGTAACCGAAACTCATAAATATAGACTGATGCCTACTTCAAATGGATGTTGCCATCCCAAGTGCTGTATGGTTTTGCTGAGCACTGAATGACTCACTATGCATCTCATGTGGTTCTGTAAGAGCTAGTATCGTCTCAACCACATCTTTAATGGAACCCCGCTGTGTGGATACTAAAAAGATAGGTGGCCCCTTTGCTGGATTTGATTGGGCTGAGATTTGGTCACGCAAAGTATATTTACAGATCCATTCATTTTAAGAATGACCTTTACTAGCTACAGGGATAGACAATGCTTTTGGAAAATTAGGCAATAGAAACATTATACAATTACACATTTTTACAAGTCTATTTACAATGGTTCAAAGTGAGTTAACCATGTCGAGTAAAAGTAACAAATATTGTTGAATGTTTTGAAACTAGTTTGACTGGAATCTGTTATTGAGTAAAACAGGAGAAATTTCCAGTCAAATTAGCTGCGAAATACTTCACATACTAACATTGGTGTGATATTCATTTTTAGATATTAGCATTCATCGTTGAGAGGATTAATTTGGTCAGAATAAAACATATTAAGTTGTATTCATACCAAAATCTTAGAAACGTGTTCTATAATATGATTTTAATTATTAGCCTAAGACGTATAATGGACCTTTCCGGTTTTAGCTATGCCCCACCCATCTCTAGCTAAGCTCCACCCAGAGCTGGCTCGCGTTGGGATCGATCGATCTCTGAACACCTATCAATTTCCAAAAAACTACACAGGTAAACTGTTGAATATTTCGAAACTAATTTTTATTAAATAGCAAAGAATTACAAAGACAATTCATACAACGTGTCAGACTGTTTGAGATTTGATGACGGTCTATATGGAACCCTTTGTGACGTAATGATTGTGACATCATCATACACGCGCTGAGCTGATTATGACGTCATGCTAGGTCAGATGATGGATGGATACTCTGGAAAGGTGAAATAGCCATCCCTGCTTTCAATTAGCCCGATTTGAATTTTACAAGCATCTGGTTAATGGAGGAATCCAGTTTTTGCTTTGCCCCGCCCAAATCTAGCTAAGCTCCGCCCACGCTTTGCCCATGTTGGTACCGATCAACCGCTGCCTTTCCCGAATCGCATTTGACAGAAAACTATACAGGTAAGCTGTTGAATATCTTGAAACTAATTTGACTGGGCGCTGTTGATGAATATTGATGAATTCTAATATCTAAAACCGTTTCTAACATTTTAGTATGAATACAGCTTAATATGTAAAATTAGTTTCAAAATATTCAACTTGATGGACTTTTCAGCAGTTACGACAGAAGACTAAATCCCGGCATTCATGACGTAATTAATTATAACGTCATCCTACATGTGATGTAGTTGATTATGCCGTTATATGATTGCCTGAGAAACTAGATTCACCATTTGACTAATAGAGACATCCAAACCTTAGCTATTCCAAGTTCATTTCTACCTAAGCTCTGCCTATCTGGTTAGAATCGATTTAAAACCTAAATTACCAGAATCTAAGTTTCAAATTTCAACTATGCAGCTATCAAAATATTAAATGTTTTGAAACTAATGTGACTGGCGGCTGTCGCTTCCTATGCATGTGGTAGCAACAACTCTCAATCAAATTAATTTTAAAATATCCAACGGAGCGGTTATTAATTTGTAAATCCATCAAGGACATACATTTCGACACACATTTTAGTTTTCTAGACGGAGCTATACGTCATTATGATATCAGCTAACTAGTGACGTAAGTGATTATGACATCATATACTTGAGTGACAGATCGGATCCATCAATAGGTAGATCTGGCAATGAAACATCTTGGGTGATAACTATGTGGCACTTCCCTGTAGTGATTTCATTTGCCCATGAAATTCTAGTACCCATTCGCATTCAGACAAATGTTTAAAGGCTGAATTTGGTCAAGGAAATCAATAGATTCGCTTATTGAATGCGCATTTGCAGACCAAGAGAGGACTTTATTTGAAAACTTACCACTAGTATGACTGGCTCGGTTAACCGAGCCAGTCAT